>VWPU01006091.1:0-284343 GCA_013398955.1 Callaeas wilsoni
AAAAAAAAAACCCTTGTATCTCCTAAGAAAAGGTAACCAGATCTGTCCTGCCCTTCCCTGCTTCCTATAGGTCATTGTTATGTCATCCCCGCCCTCTTTTCTGTACCCCTTTTAAGTGCACCCTGGCTGGAAGTTCACCCTTCTCCGTGTCCGGACCCCTTCGAGGGAGTTTCTGCAATAAACCCTTGGAATACCGACTGGAGGGCCACCTCTCTCATTAATCTCTGGCTACGCTTGGGCTATCTATAAGTCCCAGGCGCGCATGGCTCCGTGCCTTCCCCCGCTCGGGCGAGGAAGCTGGCTAGCGAGGCACACAGTGCCACAGAGTGTCCTCCTCTCGTGTTGGGCACCTCTGGACAAGCTGCAGCTCTCCTGGCCTGGCCAGCGCACCAGTGTACTAATATAATGAAATCCAAAGTGCAATTATGTGTTGGTAAAAAGCCTGCTTTTCAATTATTTTAATCCTCTTGCACGTTAATTTCTTCTGTTTCATTTTCCAGTCTTCTATCACAAACCACTGAATGAAAGCGTAATATTTGTTCTTTTAAGACCATTCATAACTTCACTGGTTTCTATGGTATACCCATTCCTCATCATTACACATAAGAAAAACGTTACACATCTGATGATTCCTGTGTCCTTTCCTGCAGAACCTCTTGTGGAAGCTTTCTTTCTTGCACTATATCCTGAGCTTTCTTTGTGTGCAGACCTACTGGATGTGTGCTTTTTCATCTCTCTGATTGCCTGTGGCCTACTGCCTGACTGCAGTAACATAGCGATTCTCCTCTTTGTACGTGTATTTGTGTATCACACATTCACATGCACTGTTTTATAATAAAACTGAACAGATCAGCAGCCATGCAGTTTATATATGTACTAGAAAGTTCTGTTTCTATTTCCCCATCTTCTCCCATTCCTCTCAATCTTATTTATTTTTGTCCAAATAATTTTTTTTTGTCCAAATAATTTTTGTTTCTCTCACTGATACATTTCTGGTCCTGTTGCTGGTCAGTGTGAGTTATATAAAGATTTAGGTTGCCTGCAAACTAAATCTCAAGTATGACTACATTTAAAAGGCCACAGACTATATCTGCAAATATACACTTTCACTAAGAGATTGCCATCTTTTCATGGCTCCTACATTTCTGTTACTACTACTCTGTTGTAGTTCTACGAACTTTTGAACTTTGGTTGGCTAAAACCTAACACAAAGCCAAAATTCATCTTTTATTCATCTTTTTGTGGATCATAAAATCAATACCGTAGTTCAACATGGGCGGGGGCAGAATTAGTTCTGCTGAAATCCAAGAAAAACTGAATGTCAGCTTCAAATAAGCCTGACCCTACAGGAAAAAAAAAAAATTGTATGTTTTTAAAGAGAAAATCAGGATGACTTTTCAACATTCTCACTCAGGTACAGCACTCTACAGAGCTCACACAGCTACTGGAAAGTGCCAGGCATTCATTGGCACTTGATGGAAGACTAATTTATCTTTAACTGGGTGTTCTGGTTGTTTGGAGGCCACTGACATCTGTAAGTCACACTGTGAAGAGCAGAACATGGATGTTTTGATTTATTTATTGTTGCTGAATATTTTCAAGCTGGGAAAAACAATGTCAGAATAATCTTTACATGCTTAACTAATTTGTAACACTGATTGATAGCCATGCGACCAGGATCTCCTAAATGTGAAATGATGTGTCTCAGTGGAGTTTTAACCTGTAAATAAAGCGAAAAGCAATTAATGAATTAAATTTGCATTCTGTCCTGAGAGAGCGAATCAGGTTTGTTAAACTCCATGTGTATACTCCTGTTTAAATGCAGATCAAAACAGGCTAATTTACATTGCTCAAGACTTTTTTGTTCCCTGTGGTTTTTATATCATATTTAGGAAAAAAAAATTGTCCAACCCCAAATATTTAAAGCAACATTGGAGGATACTTATATGGAATCATATATAATACTCATATGCTTCTGTTGATTATTTCCTAATTACAGTCTTAGGATATTTATTTTTGTTTGTTGTTGGAGAACTAGGATATTTATTGTCTGTGAAAACTGCCAGGTAACATCCTTCTGAAATTTTACAAAAATGTTTCCCAAATAAAAATGCATATTTTATTTCAATTGTGACTACTAACAGATTTTTTTCAACTGTGGTGGATATCTCATTGTCTTGTGACTTAAATGCTCCCTGACTTCTGTGCCCAGATCTGCTGGGGATGTTAGTAATTCTTGGAGGCAAAGCACTTACTGAACATTATTCAGCATCACTTCACATCACAAGCATAAATTTGATTACTATAATTACCCTTAACATTTTCTTAGTTGTTTAGTTTTGGTCTGAAATGAATTGGGAAGGTTTACAGAACCAGTGACAATAGACAAAAGCCCCGAGAATCAGACTTTTATTGTTTCTCTCCTGTTATTTACTGCCTCTTTTCATAAGCATTACCTGAGGAATATCTGGAGATATGTTAGACATGGTCCTAACATATCAAGAGAGAGAGGCGAAAAATATATATCCCTGTCAGACAAGCTCTGGCTGCACTGGGACCACAGTAATGATCACATAGTTATGCAGCCATGTTTAAATGGAAGCTGAGTAAAAAACCTGCCTTCGGGTGAGAGATCAAATTCAATTTTTAGTGCAGGGACTCTATTGTCAGAAAACTTCAAGTGCATGTAAAGCAGCATGTGAAACTGCGTGTTCTGTCTTGGTAAAACTCACTTTTAGCATGAGTACAGCTCAGTCCTTGCTGATTAGTGATCAACACAGCCACTATTTTCATCATCATGAATTGATCTGTACTCTTCCTACCGATGAACATCATCCCTAATGATACTCCTTCCTGGGACTTTTTACAAGGGCATGTAGCGATAGCACTTGGAATAATGGCTTCAAACCAAAAGAGAGTAGGTTTAGATTAGATATACCTTTTTCCTAAGGTAAGGGTGATGACATGCTGGAAAAGATTGCCCAGAGAAGATGTGGATGCCCCGTTCCTGGAAGGGTTCAAGGTCAGATAGAATGGAGCTTTGAGCAAGCCGATCTGATGGAAGATGTCCCTGCCCCTGACAAGCAGATTAAAACCAGATGACCCAACCATTCAACTCAAACAATTTTGTGATTCTTCAGTTTGATGGGGTTTCTGGCAGGCTGCCCCTCACAAGACGCTCCAAGAACTGTTATGGCAGCAGGCCAAATGTTCTTTGTATTTTGCATCTGATGCAATAGGTAGGGTGATACTAAGTGATTTGCAAAGGATCTCTTTCAGCTCATGGGATGAGAGAGGGTTTCTCAATAACTGATTGCACAGAGTCTAGTGAGAGTCTCTAGGAGAGGGACTGAAGCGTAACTGAAATGTTCACAGAATAAAGTGAGGGGAAAAATACTCAGCTTAATTTCTTTTCAAGTGTCATGTTTACCTGTTTCCTAGAGATTCATGACTGGCACTAACAATTTCTTGAGGCAGTTGAAAGCTTGTAGAGGTTTTAGAACGGGTTTCCACTGTCCCTAGTGTTGATTAAGGTTCAGGCCCAATAAAGCAGAAAGACAGCCTGAATCAGTGAGAGGTTCAGCATAGGCTAGGAATCTCTGCTCTTTGTGTGTTGAAGGAGATGGCGTAAGTGGGTCCACATCACTCCTCAAACTCTCCTACAGCACCCACGGGAGATGTAGGAGACAGTTTCCTTCATGACACCGTCACTGATGGCTGATGATGTACCTTTTAGGATGTGTGATTAAAGGCTCATCTGCCCAGGCATGAAGGGGCAGAGGCACAGCGCCATTTGAGGGAAACTCAATAACCCAGTCAGGGACACTAGCTCCTGCCCTGGCCGCCCCAGGCCATGTTTGGAGGTCATAATGTACTGAGGGATGAGACCCACCACTGAGAGTCCCTGGGAGGGGCTTCCTGAGCACCTATAGACTGGGAGTCACTCATTTAGACTCAGTAGACTCACTAAGGGATGTTTAAGAAAATGTCATAAGACTAATTATGGGGTGTTTAGGGAGGAATCAAGTGAAGAAAGGGAAGGATGGGAAGAATTGAGTGCTGAAAAAATAGAAGGAACGAGTTGGGTTTGAACAGCTGGCAGGTCAATACACTTGTCTGGCACTGCCCCATGCCTGGTGTTTGAAGCCAGTCCTCGATTCTCTCTAAAATCCATTCTTACCTCTCTTCCTGTGTGAGGGGTGCTGTGTGCATATTTGTGGGGGTTGGTATGCGCATGGGGGGCTGGGTGTAGCCTCTGGAGCAGGACCAGGGCTCATACCAACAGTGCATCAGCACATGGAGTGGCTGGGGAGCATGCACATTGTGGGCCAGCCTGTGGTTGTGTATGAGCCTGTCTCTGGGAGAGAGACAACTGGAGGAGCTGGATGCCAGAGGGACCAGGGCATCCTGGCTGCCTGACAAGGAGACCATGGGCTCTGGGATGTTGGCAATGAGACACTTTTGCACACGTCTGTGTGTGCGTGTGTGTGCACGCATGTCTTTGTGGGAGCCTGTGGCTGAGGATCCCGCGCAGCTGCTGGATGATCTGTGTGTCTTAGCCTGATTACACAGTGCATATGTGGGTGTGCACCCATGGCTGCAGCCTGTGAACTCAGGAGCTGGCCTGCCCAGATGTCAGCATCTGGGAATACTGGGATCCAGGGATAGCAACTAGACAGAGAGTGTCAGCCCCGTTGCTGGAGGATCCACATTGTATGTATGTGCCATATGTGTGTTTAAGTGTCTGTGCCTATGGGCAATACAACCTTAGCCGTGCTAGAGGTTGGAACTGGACGTTTGGAACTGCAGCAGCCCAACCCCTGTCAGGGTCCTGGATTTGGCAATCCCTAACAGTATCTATACGAATGCATAGTAACAATGAGAAACAGCAATGCCAGGAAAGGGATGTTGAATTCTGAGTACATTCATCACTTTTTGGCAGGAAATAAAAAGACTCCTTCAGCCCTAACAATTCACTGCACCTAGAGAACCTAGAGGTATGTGAACAGATCCTTAGGAGCACGTCTTCAGCCCAGCAGATGAAAATTCTGCATAGTAGCCTTCTTAGAGAAACGGACCTTGGGTTTGGGTTCAGCTGCTCACCTTATCTCTCTATGAAAGGCATCATGCATTTTTCAAATCTTGCTGAAGCTACAGAAATAATAGCCTTTATCCTATCTGTATAGATGCAATCTGTTTGTTCCCTTTACATTGTACACAGAAGGTGATGTAAACCAATTGTCTGAAAAATGTATGGCAATTACTCTAACTGCTACCTAGGAGAGATCCATACACATAGTGTAATGAAGGCTCACAGTAAAATTACTGATTATTTCTTTTATTGCACTATGAAAGAGACAGGTCAGCACTTTAGCTGTGAAGATTTTGATTTTATGACATTTGTGATGTGCAAGTAGGTTGTAAAGGCTGTATGTGGAGACAAAAGCACATTGAAAGGGTTTCTTTTTGCTTTTTCAAAGGAACTTCCCCTAACAATTCCATACAGTGTGCAGCTTGTGTAGATGGAGGAAAATCAAGAATTCAAGGCATTCCCATATGGTACAAGAAAATGTACATTCTTACTACTTTGTGCCTTGCCAAGGCAATTACACACCATGAACTGAGTTTCAAGGTTGGTCACCTCCTGCAATTCTATCAGAAGTGTTGTGGTATTTGTCATCTATTTTTTAAACCAACTCCTACAGTCTAATAATTATATGTGAATCTCTGGTTTGATTTTGAAACATATGTCTTTTAGCTCACCAGACTGTAGCAAAAAGTCTGAGCAGTCAATCTCATTTTGGAACAGCAAATACTCATTCAAAGAAAAGACTCCAAACTTACCTGTAGGTGTGCCTTTAAGCATTGTGATTTGAGGGACAAATTTTATTTGGAAAACACCCCAAAACCACCACCACCACACCACAAATAAAATCCCCGTACATTATTTTATTATTCACTTCACAATAGCGAGTTTTGTATACATCAGAGAGTCCATGTGGTATTTGCACAGGCAAAAGTTCACTAGCTGAGTCATGTCACGACTGTAATAGGACATAGCAGACCATGACGTCTACATCTCATGAGTGCACTATTTGCTTCTTGGAAATATTTGCTGTTCATAGAGTGGCAGCTAACTGCAGAACCCAGCCAAGCAGTTCAGATGTGGCGAAAAAGTGTCCCTTTGTCCAGTGAAACTGAACACAAAACCTTTTTTTAAATAAAAAGATGGAAATAAATAATTCCTTTATCCACTATACGTAGAAATAATGCCCTGCATTTTAAGAAAAGGGCTATTTAACTTGCAGAGAGAGACTATGTAAAGATATGAATACAGCACCTTCTGTTTCTGTCTCCAGTTCTTTGATTTTTATCTCTCTTCTGTGGAAGAAGCCTCACATCAGAAGAGACGGACCAGAAGTGTGATAGCTCCTCAAACCCCCTGATTCAGACTAGCTGCTTGGTTCAAACTACTTCCTACAAACGCTTGACTTTATACCCTGAGTTTTTAGAAGGTACTTAATCCAACTATAGTCTCTCTCTCCTCTGATGCAGTTGCACTGATTAATTGAAGTAAAGAGTTTTGGCTGATAAGCTCCAGAAGATTTAGTTGTTGGAAATGTACCAGCCCCACAAAAAGGCATTACTAGAGTTTCTGCATTAACCTCAAAGTTCCCAGCTGAGTCCATCAGGCTGAATGGCTCCAAGTCTGTCCTAAGTGATAACACCTTCAACTGCTGTAAGTAATCTGCCCAGGTTCTCAGACTTTTAATAATTACATTAATGGTATCAGCAACTCCAGACAGACACTCTCAGGTTGTATTTTCAGACTTTGCTTTGCTACATGGAAAGGCAGAAGAATTTTTCTTTCTGTAGCAAAAGCCTGCTGACCTTAATCCTATCCTGCTTCTGCAAGAGTTTGGGCTTGGGAATCTGGCTCTGAGGATGGACCTCCATGAACTTGTGCACTCAGCACAAGCTTCATGCCCTCATGCACATGGTCCTTCCTCAGACACTCCCAGAACCAGGGTCTTGCCTGCACATTTTCAGTACAGTGCTGCAGTAGCTATACCTCTAGGGCATGTGCAAATGCCGTTAAAACTCCTAATCTGGTGATTGGCTCTCCCTGGAAGGGGAGAGTTGGTGAGAAAGGGGAGTGTTCATTGTCCTCTATTGCTCCTGAGCCCTGCAACTTCTTCAAGGATTTCTCACTAGAAGGAACCCAAGGGACATCCTCCAAATGCCACATAGTTCTGGGCATCCTTGTTGTTGTATAACTTGGCGTGCTAGATCCATCACGTCCTTTAATGCACGACTTGCGGCACATACACATCCTCAGAAAGTGAGGAAAATCGAGAGCTGGTAAGTATTTCACAGTCTTATGCTGACAATGAGACACAAAAGCAGTCTCCAACACCCTTCTCAATATGTAAGAGTGCCCTTCACTACTGGTATGAAAAAATACATACAGAACTATCAAAGACGGCATTTTATTCTATCTTATAGGCAGTTTTCAGACATCCAAATGCATTGATTTTTTTAAACTTCAAAGTGACTCCAATTCTTATAAGACACATGTAATAAGAAGAGCTACAAAGGTATTGCCTTCAACATAACACATCTGTTTTCCAGCTACAGTACACTCATGGTTTTTTATTTTAAATGCGTGTGAGAAAATGTTTGCATGCTCCTTCCAGAAAAGTGGCCTCTTCCCTGTTTGAATAAAATTGTTGTGTGTGTTGGAGGATGGGAAAGGGAATCGATGGCTTGATTAAAATTTTAATTATTATAGAAATCATTGTGTTTGTACAAGCTTCTCCATGCCCCACCCTTGGGCATTATTTGTTCCTCTTTAAAAGTACCCTACAAATGCAGCTTTGGGGATTCATCTTATTTTTATGGCAGCTCTTTAAGCAACTCTACAATTATTACATTCTGGTATGTGAGAGATTCAGTATTATCTCTTAGGCTTTTACGATCTTGTTCCCCAATCAGTGCTTTTGTGTAACAAGCCAGTGAAATTAGAAGTATGATTAGAAAAATGTGACTACATTATCTAAAACTTATACACACTTTTGTATTGCTTCAGGTTTTTAAGTCCCAAGGGATCTGACAGCGATTAGGATCTATTTCTTGTGAAGGTACTGTTGGGAATAAGGCTGGTTTGAATAAGTGAATCAACCTTATTATGACAGAAGCTCCAATAGAGATGTGCATTAGAGTATATTGAATTCCACTTTTGAAACCACAGGAAACCTTTGCATAAGTACTCACATTTCTGCCTGGACTAAGCAAATAGAGTACTGCAAATAAAATTTTTTAAAAAAGTGAAAGCCAGAAGTCCTTGCTATCTCTATTTTTATTCTAATACCTTACAGATAGTATCACACAGTCAAAACAACGGTTTTTTCTTTGTGAGTCTAACACAGACTGGTATAAACCTTTAGCAACACAGTTCTTCTCTTGTAAACATCCGAATCCACGTGTAAAAAAATACAAAAGATATAGTCCTTCTTACTGTGGACTAAAGTCAAATTTAAAAAAAAAATCAAAACAAAACAAAAAACCCAAGTAAAAAGAAAACACAAAAGAATCAGGATGCAAATTTTGCTCTGCCTGTTCTTCTGTTAAAAGCAGGCCAGGTGTCAGGGGATCACAAACAGGGCCATATTCACATGTTTACATAACATGGTTCACATATTTTTTAAATGGTGGTAATATTTTAGCGAGCATAAATTAACTTTAGCATGGAGGAAGGGGAAACAGGAAAAAGGGAAAAAAACCCCAAATCAAACAAACCCCCAAAACAGCATCCCCCCACAAAAAAACCAAACAAAAAAACCAAAAAACAAAGCCAAAAAATCCCCAAACTAGTAGAAGCAGTATTCCTAAAGGGTCCAAAGAGAAAGACTGTTGGAATTAAGGACTGAGCCAAATAGTCTGGAAAGGAGTGAGCACAGATTGGCACAGATATTAAGCCAAAAACAGAGACTCTGTGGAGAAGAAGTGTCCATGATTTGCAACAGTACAAGACTGACCAAACTGGGTTAAGCCAAATGTCCACCTAACCTTCTGGCTTGACTGAGCATAACATTGTCTCAGAAAAAAATATAATAATGAAGACAAGAAAAGAACAATCTCACTGCTGGCACACATTACCTGTCCAACAATCAGCATTTTATCGCCAATATATCTTTATCATGGTGTTTAATAGCCACCAGTATATATATATAGATGTAAATTATGTGTATGTCTTCCATGTAGCTCTGAAATCTCTTAATCTCTTTCCAAAACTAATTATTCCTTTGGCCCTCACAACATCACAGAGCAGCAGCTTTACAATGTATTTATTATCTCCTTCTCCATGCTGCAAAGGATTTCATTTAACTTTCTCATATTGCTCCTCAACTGCGTCTTTCCCGCAGAAGTACTAACTCTTTTTTTTTTGTGGAAGACATTTGTACCTCCACTCACGCTGCTCTGTTCCCTCCTTAGTTATGCCATATTCACCCAAAGTTGTAAGGACCAGAACTGCAGCTTTAAAAAGGCACCTGACCTTTAGTCCAGTACTGCCTTGATGATTTATACTTTCTAAATACGTTGCCAGCTAGGGTCAACGAAATGAAAGATGACTGTGTAGATATTTGAGGAAATAACTGCTGAAGAAGAAGGAGGGATGAGTAATCAGATGTGACACATGGTGTATAATAACAAGGGAAAACAGAGGTTCTTCTCCTTGTTCAATTATGAACATGCAAAGCACTTCATCATACCCTAAAATGTAATTTAACAGTTCATTTTATAACCTTTTACTCCATATTTTATGGATATTTAAAAATCATTACTAACTCAGACATACATTTCTAAACAAAGTAACTTGAATAATGTGTTGAAGATTTTGAGATGGTTGCATAGGAGGAAGTAACTGATACACTGAGGATACTTCTAATGAAATGTTCACAGTACTACTCTTGCTCAGTTGTCAACATATAGATGAATTCCTTCAATTCCTTGCAAATATGCCTCCAGTCCCTACTGGTGTTCCCCAAGATTCAGTTTTGGGGCCAGTTTTGTTTAATATCTTTAATGATGATCTGGACAAGGGCATTAAGTGTACCATCAGTAAGGTTGCAGATGACACCAAGTTGGGCAGGAGTGTTGATCTGCTGGAGGGCAGGAAGGCTCTGCAGAGGGACCTGGACAGGCTGGATTAATGGGCCAAGGCCAGTTGTATGCAGTTTAATAAGGCCAAGTGCCAGGTCTTGCCCTTCAGTCACAAAAACCCCAGGCAGCACTACAGGCTGGGGGCAGAGCAGCTGGAAAGTGTCCCAGAGGGAAAGGACCTGGGAGTGCTGGGCAGCATCCAGCTGAAATTGAGCCAGAGTGTGCCCAGGTGGCCGAGAAGGTCAGTGGCATCTTGGCTTGTGTAAAAAACCAGCGTGGCCAGCAGGATCAGGGCAGTGATGGTCTCCATGTACTGGTGAATACACCATAAATCCTGTGTCCAGTTCTGGGTCTCTCACTACAAAAACAACATTGAGGTGCTGGAGTGTGTCCAGAGAAGGGAAATAGAGCTGGTGAAGGGTCTGGAGAGTAAGTCCTATGAGGAGGGGCTCCTGAGGGAGCTAGGGTTATTTTGCCTGCATAAAATGAGGCTCCAGGGAGGCCTTATCACTCTATAACTACCTGAAAGAAGGTTCAAGGCAGGAGGGAGTTGGCCTTTTCTCCTAGGCAACAAGCAACAGGACAAGAGGACACAGCCTCAAGCTGCACCATGGAGGGTTCAGGTTAGATGTAAGGAAGAACTTCTTCATGGAAAGGATTGTCAAGCATTGGAATGGACTGCCCAGGATGTTCAAATGTGGCCCTTAGTAATGGGGCCTTGTTGACAAGGTGGTGATTGGTCAGAGGTTGGACTCTGATCTTGGAGGTCTTTTCCAGCCTAAATGATTCTATGGTTCTATGACTCAAGCATACTGTAGGCAGAAAAAAAGGATACTCTACTGCAACACAAGCTATGTGTTTTGATATGACTGATACATACTGCACCATATATTTTAATTTTTCAGTACTGTGTAACATTTTGTGTGTGATCTATGTACTCACTAGTTCAACCACACTTGTTCAAAGAATCAGTCATTAATATTTCATATTCTTGTGCAGTTCCTTTTCCACAACATATGATGCCTTTTTTTCCTTTTTTTTCCCCTTATTTTTAATGGAAAGACATCAGTATAATTCTACCGTGCTGAACTCCCTTGTATATACTTTCATGTGTCCTGTGGGTACTTAATCATTTCTGAAGAGTTTTCTGTAATTTTAAGGAACTATGTTAAAACACACAAAAACTTACATAGGAAAGGAAATGAGGCACTTACTCTGTTCTATAAATATTCTTATGTCCACAAATGCTGTTCTTTTCTGGACTGCCACTGCAAAGTGCTCTCTCTGTATGAACAAAGGCCATGTATATGAAATTATGTGAATTTCCTCTCCTAAAGCTGTCTGGGGTAATGGGATTAGCTGAGAGCCATTTTGCTATCTGTATTTATTGATGCACCTATCTTTTGTTCCCTAAGTTCTTTCTTTTTTTTTTTCCTTACGTTTCAGTCCTACCTCCTTTAAAAAATGTTCTACCCCAATATATCTGTATTTCTCCTAAGTATTCTTAACACTTGCCTCAAAGAGCTTATTAAATTCATAGAGGAAAGAAATATAGTTACATAAAAACATGCGCACATAATAAAAAAAGCAGATGTTTTAATATGTATCTCGTAAAAGCGGGTCTATTGAGAGGGGGATGAAGAAGGAATGAGAGGAATCAGTGCATCAGCCCTGGGGGAAAAAAGTGGACTAAATTAAAAAGGCAATTAAGAAATGCTGAACCTCCATCGTGTCAATGAGCTTCTATGATAGATAGAAATGTGACGAAGAATAACATACTCATGCCTATTGTTTTAGAACAATGAAGTGTGTCCTGCTTGTGCTGCTGTTCTTAACCTATCTCATAATATTTCCATTATTGTGTGTAAGCGCAACAAACATGGAGGATAGACAAGGCATTTTTGGCACAAGGACAAAGAACATTTTGCTCCAGCTCGTAACAAATTGCTTTCATTAAGAACAAATGATCTTGGAGCAGATTTCTGCTCTATGGTCTCCGCAAGATGGCAAGCACAAATGGTGATCCGGTGTTTCCTCTAAACAATGGAATAAACCTAGATGGAGACAAGTATGTGGCTTGCTTTAGGACCTGTTTAGTCTTTCTGTGGCTGGGCAAAAGAACTTGCAGTCTCCATTCTAGACATAACTATGATTAGGCTCTTACTACACTAACTAGTTTGGACTTGAATTAAGACTGACCATTTTAACAGTTAACATAATTAAAATGGTGATTTGCTCAGGATACAACACCATTTAGCAGTATCCTGGTTCCCTTTCTTAAAGTTCTTTAAATGATGCCTTTAGTGATTTTATAGGGATATTTATGCTGGTTTGGATACAAATCCAGAGGGAAACAATCCAAAAAGGGCATCTCTCTGTCTCTCTTTTCAATTTAAAGGTACACTAGAGATCAAGCAGGCAATGGGGAATACCATATTGTCATAGAATTACCCCAAGACATGTTGTACAGCATCACTTGGCTGTCCTGAGGCAAAATGTCTGTCAACATTCCTGGTCAATCTATTTTCAAGAGTGGATAGTGTAGCTTGAGACTTTAAAAAAATACGTTGCCTTCTCCTCATCGTGAAAGAAGCATTCAGCTGATATGCCAACACAATTTCTGGTTAATAGGTTCTTACCGAGCAGCTTTGGAATGTTTCAATTTAGAAATGACTGCTATATGCTATTTAAGATTTGAAAAATTGCTTTTGATCATGTGTTCTATCCTCTGTTTAGAATAATGCTTTGGGAAATATATTACCACATTACTTCTTGACTATGCATTTGTAATCTTTATTTTGAAAGTTCAATATCTTAGCTGTCATAAGATCACTTTAGGTTTCAATTCCAGGTGCAAATGTCTGATAAATCTAATAAATATTGGACAAGGGTATTTAAAACTCTCATTGGTTCTGCAACACCGGCCTAATACAAAGATCAGAAGAAAAAAGATGGAAAAGTCAGGCAGCTGGCTGGCTCAGCACCATCAAAGACTGCATATTCTCTTTCTGCTAGCACCAGAACTGCAGAGCACATTAGGAAGGAAAGAGATGATATGTTATGCACCAAAGCCTGCCTCCTGTGCTTCCACTCACAATGTAGCTGATGTATATTGAATAGCCTAGGGTTAAGTCTGATGGTTTTTTCAAGTGAATATTACCCTTATATTTATTGTTTCCCACATAGCATATTTCATAATTGCATTATTAATGACCCAGAGAAAACCAAAAATAATCAATCTCATTGTCAGGAAAAAAGGAAGCAGAGCACTTATCTTTATGAAGAGTAAGGAAAAAATATTTTAAAAGGTCATAATACATTCAAAGTCCATTGCAATGGCTGTTTAAGAGAAAAGAAGAAGGTAGCCCTTTCTGGTGGAAAGGTAAAAGCTGAATCTCTTGTAAACATAGAGCTTCACAGAAATTTTTAAAGCAATACAGAGATAGGCACAAAAACCATGTAAGTGGGAATAATGTTTGAACCCCTAGGAATTTCAAAAGATAGTCCAATGGTTCTAGATGCTGTGAAAAGACTCTGAAGGACATATACTTGTAAGATAACAAGAACTGGTTATCATAAATTAAAACCTAATAAAACCCCATGGAGATAAATTATTATATTGTCTTATTTTCCAAGCCTCTGGAGAATAAGCTTTCACTATATTTTATGTTGAACTACTGGTGGAAGTCTCAGAAAGTCAGAGACAAAATCCCAACTTGGACATACCAAAAGCATTGACAACAATTCTGCAAGCTGAACTTGAAACAAAAGGGCACATTGTTTTGGACAAAAAAAAGAGAACATTTCCTTCAATTTGCTTTCACTAAAGAAGAGCTGGGAAGTGTCCAGGATTATGTAATGGCTTGACATGAATTGTGACGGCAATGGCTGTGTGTGGCATGGAAACCTGAGGACATGTAGCTGCATGCAAACAGCTTTTGAATTGCAGCTGGGTTTTGTGAGGCCACCTGATGTCTCAGAGTACACAGTCGGCAATCACCCAGCATGGCTGGGATTATGATCCTTGGGACAAAGGAGTCTTTGAAATCATCAAAATAAATGCTCGTCTCTCATCTGAACGTGCCTTAGGACAATAGAGTGGCTGAAATACTGGAGAGATATTTCTTTTTCCTTCAGGGATCTGGACCAGAATAGTTTCCCCAGGAACACTGCTGGTTCCCATGCTTAATGCTGGAGAAATATTTATGTACTTCAAGAGGAGGACAAGACAACCAAAAAGACAAACTATTGGTAAAGTAAACTTTTGGGATTGACAGAAAAGTCAGATAACAGTGGCTGTGGGACATGTGGTGTTGGCTCAAGAATGGGTTGAGATGAGCCTGAACTACTGCAGTCAAAATCCAAAGTAGTATCCAGAGGCTGAAAAAAAGAATATTCAAGTTCCTCTTCACAAACAGATACAGTTTTCATTGTGTCATTTGTGCTGCTATGCTAAATAAGCAATAATTGTGTTTAAAATGCTATGGAAAATCTATTATATATATCTGTAGGACTGACCACCAAAATATACATAGTACTGAAGCTGTGAAAAGGTTTTGTATTTTTGGTGACATTTAAAAAAAACCAAGCCAACAAACACTTGAGAACCTAGGGGTTATTGAATTTATTTCAGCCAATGATAGCTGTGCTGTAAAGTCAAGCACTCTTTGCAACCTTGATGATACACCCAAAATTAGAGGTGATGCCTGGAATCTACCTGGGCTTCATACACCAAAAAGGCAGAATTAGGTACTAGGATAAAATCCCAAGCACCTGCTGACTTTCCCGACAAGGGCAGTTTGGCCTTCGCACCAAGTTTTTAGTAGAGGAGGACATTCATTTTTCTTTCTAGTACATCCAAGTATTTCCTGCTGCCAAAGACTGTAGTTTCTGTTGAAAAAAATCACTTCATGAGAACTGACCTCAATTCATTTACTCAGAACATTAGCTGCTAAAAAATGGAAAAATAATTGGAATATCTTCCCCTTGTAACATTCCATGCCATAAACAGTAATTCCTGGCATTAAGGGTTGATGACAGATAATGGTATCAGTCCATTACTGTCCTAGTAAAATGTGGAACCCAGCCAGCAGAAATCTAAGAAATTAGAAAGTAACCAATATTGACTTGCTATTACTTCATTAAAGGATGACTGGAGAAAGGTTAGGTTTTTGTTTAGATCATTTATTTATCAGCAATACATGATCAATGCATCGGAAGTTTACAAGGTATTTGTGATGGGGTCAGGTGTTATTTACACACAAGGTAATAATATTGCATTGCATTTCTTCCTATCTAAAAAAAAGATTTGTACAACTCCTGGAATATGTGTTTAATCAGTCATCCATTAAACACTTTTTCAACCTAAAGAGCGTGAACACTCTAGAAAGAACCCCACTGAGAACGAAAGGTGATAATATTCCTCTGGACTGCTCATTGGAAACTAAGCATTAAACACTTGGAAAAATTCAAAACATAATTCCTGAGGTACTGATCTGGATTCTTACAATCTATACAGATAGATTTTTTTTCCCTGTATCTCTTAAGAGTTTTGTTTTTGGCTGCCCTGTAGATTTCATCTAGGCTATCTGGACTTAGAATCACGGAATCATTAAGGCTGGAAAAGACCTTCTAGGTCACCAAGTCTAGCAGTTGATTGAATAACACTGTATCAACTAGAGCTTAGCACTAAGTGCCAGGTCCAGACATTTCTTGAGCACTTCCAGGGATGGTGACTCCAGCATTACCCTGGGTAGCCTGTTTCAGTGCTTGACAATCCTTTCAGCACACTTGACCTCCTCATCCAGATCACTGATAAAGATATTAAGCAGTAAAATGTTCATGTTTATTGTCAGGACTTCCTGGACTTTTCTTTCAAAACAGAGAGTTGAAGATGTGGTTTGTTACTCAAGTTGAATTGTACTAAACTCCATTTATAATAATCAGTTTTGAACTTGCTGAACATTCAAAATACAAAGCTATGAATTCAAAACAGTGGTGATATTTCAATATTTGTTTTATTCAGAGAGTCATGAGTAGAAACCTAAAGTGCCCCTTTTAACTAACTGGTTAGCAAAACATGCAAAAAATGTTGAACTGTGTCAATCATTCTCACTGTGTGTATAATGCAACATAATTCTTTTTGTAACATAAACATGGATTGCAGAGTTTGAGAAGGCAGCATATAAGAGTATAATTGTGTTTGTGTTATTTTCCAGAAAATATAAGAAGGTATTTCAATTCATCCTGTAAATATTTAAGATACTTGTTTGGAATGCTGTCATCCTATGATACTCTGGGAGGGAAAATGAAATATAGCTGTGAGACAGATTATATCAAAAGCACAGAATTATCATACTAATGCACAATAACTCATATGTGGAAGACAAGATCAATGCCTGATAAACTTGATTATTATCCTAAGCTTCAAGTGAAACATGGCACAGTCTAAAATAAGAGAATTCAGATACTCATCAGAAGAAGGAAGTTTGAGCTTGTAAGGTTTTCTGTGCTTCTGCCTCAAATATGATAAACCACAAAAAAATAAATTCCTAGGTTTTCTAGAATTCTAAAAGACTTCTCATTTCAAGGTAAAGAAGAATCAGCGAAAATCGATATCAGAGAGTATCCTACCTTGCCTTGGCAGCAAAGATGAGCAGTGTTCACCAACAGGTAAGTGGAACTCCAAATCCCAAATCTGTTTGTGGCCACACATGAGAAGTACAATCTTGACACAGGCTGAAGGCACTGGTTTTCCCCTCTAACAAGATGGCAACACTTTTGCATTAAGAAAGAAGTTAGTTCAGAAAATTCTTAGAGCATGACAGTTCAAATTTCTCTTCATAAAATGATTTCCCTATGAATATGCCAAGATAAATAGGAATCACAGACAACTAAGTAAACTGAGAATTATTATTTGTTATTAAATGGCATTTAGAAAGCATCTTTCTCAAGGCTTTTATAAACTTGCTTTTTTGTAGATCTTGAAATCCTAAATTTTGTGTTGCAATAACGTCACAAATTCCATTTCAGGCAATCATTTCTTTTAACTAAATTACAGTAATTGAAAAATTATAATATTAAAGAAAACAATGTCTGTGTCACCACTTTTCTTCAAACTCCAATCTAAAATTTTAAAGGAACAAGAGGTGGAATAATAGAACTGGAAGGCTTTTAACAGTGTAGTGGTGATTAAATGAAGAATTTGCCCTGCATATTTGAATAAAACATTAATAAACTGGAGGAAAGAAAATGCTTTTTCATATAATGTCAGTTGTATTGCTCCTTCCTTCATACCTTACAGTGTTGTACACAGAACACCTGTTTCTGAGAGTATTTGACTTAATAGAAATACAAACTTAGCAGCCTGAAGAAAATGGAGGGGTTTTATCATTATGTGATAGATATGCAAACATAGATATACAGTGCAATTGATGAACTACTACTGCTGAATCCATCTGTTTATGTTCTACCAAGGGCACCTTTTTACGTCTGTCTGATGCCTGCATCCAGCCTCCTCGAAGGATTCCCATGGACGTGCACAACTCTGTCTGTGAGCTGTGCAACACATGTTCTGGCACATCTGCCTCTGCAGTTTCCCTGCCAGCGAGAGCAATTCTTATCTGAAAACTGCTGAACTCAGATAGGAAAGCTCCTGTGCCCCTGTGCAAAGATTATACAACATTAGCTGGAGCAGGATAAATGGATCCATGTACCTCCAGCATGGCTTTGTCAAAAGCAGTGCTAAGAAATAGCTTGACACAGAGAAAAGTGCTGCTGAAGGCAGCACTGCACAAGGCAGTGGTTATCTGTGATGTCGATGTAGCACAGTTGCTATTAGAGCAGTTAGGAGCTACCCGTGTGCTGCGTAAATGTGAAAAGCCGTTTTTTATAATCCAGCAGATTGCCTCTACCATCAGATTCACCTGGGAAGAAGGATAGATAAACACGGATCTTCACATGACATAAAGTTAACGAAAAGAATGCTTGTTCAAAAAGGCTGTGGTTGGTTCTGCCTGCAGGTTATTAGCAGACTTCAAAGTCTGGACTGCTTCTTCATCAGATTGATTTCTTGGTGTGGTAGGCCACTGTGACAGATATAAGGTACAATTTGTTCAGGTGTTTTCTGGAGCCTTCTGGTATACTCTTTCTAGAAGTCTCTAAATCTAGTGTTTATTATTAATTGAATCAACACAACTTTTAATCTAAAAATATTGTTAAGCAACAAGATATGATGTACATCAATTTTTTAAAAAAATACAAAAAAACATGAAACAAATCTTCCTTTCCTAACTACAGTTGGATTCCTCTGCAGAGGCATTTCTGTTGTCTGGACTTACTTTTCAGTCAAGCAGTATTCAGTTGTTGCCAGAAGCAAGCTTTACGCTGTGCCCTGCAGAAAGGCTGTGCTGACTTTTGAGGAAATTCTTATTCTTTCCACCACCTCTTTGGACTGTTTCAGAGACAGTCTCTGGAGCTAAACCATCTATTTTGCCTCCCACCACCTCTCTATTTCCAGTACTGAAGTCTTTCTACTTTCCATGTCAATCTTGCTCTGCCTGTCCTCCTAAAATCTGGACATTTTTCCAAAATGGAGGAACAGTTCTCAGAGAAAAAGCAATTATCCCAAGTGGATATAATTGCACCAGAATGCAGTTGGCAATGGAGTGCAGGAAGCCACAATAAACTGTAAACAAATCCGTTAAATAATCATGCCCTCTATCACAGATTGGCTTCCAGTGTACTGACAAACCTTAGAGTCATTGAATTTTACACAATTAATTCATATTCTACTTAGTATTAGCATTGCTATTTGTTTTTTTCATGACCATTTAACCAGAGAGTCTTGGGTCTGAAACTTCAGGGTTTGCCATGCCAAATATCAAGACTGAGCAGATGGCCATCATGCTCATGTTTCAGGTCATGTTCTAACATCTGTAAGAAATCTGGACCTTTTCTGAACCATACTTTTCCCTTGTGAACAATCTTGAGTACAGTCCTACACAGCCAGACATCTACTGAAGCATATGATAACAATTTTTTCAGAAGCAAGACAGAAAGCAAGCTAAGGAAATCTACTGCAATTATTACATAAAGAAAACAGGACAGATAGTTGAACCCATACTTGTATAAGAAAACTTCAGATTTTTACATTTTTCATTTATTGTGAGCAAATTATTGCTCCAAAGAGAAAAAAATTTCAATACATTATGAAATGTGCTTGGCAAGAAAGAAGAAAAGAGTTCATGAATGTCATAAATTAAGCAGCTATTGCTAGTAGTCATAACCTGTTAAAATAAACTAAATGTTATGGTAGCATTATAAAAATGAGTCAGCAGCCCTGACAACAGAGTTTTGAGTGCCACTTGATATTTTCTCATTGATGTCTATAATTTATTATAGATCTGATAATTTTATCATGAACAAACCATTTGCTAATTTGATCATGAACAAGCCATTTGCTTAAAAATCTAAACTATTTCACTTGAGGGCTCTGTGACATGAAAGACAATATTTCAGTCTGGATTTTTTCTTCAGTAAATCAATCAACTGGCTTAATAAAATAAAAAAGTCTTGGAAGATTGATCAAAGTCAACAGAAAATTTCTAAATATTTAGAAGCAGAAACTTCCTCCCTTACTTTTTGTTCTTCTGTTTTTCACTTGGAACCAGCTCAGACTCAGAAAAACATGCAGAAATATCAGAGATTTCTACCAAGGACTTTTGAAGTTTTTTAACCACCACAGCTCAGAAAAATTTTAGTAAGCATCCTAAAAATGATCCTTCTATTTGAATTGCACAATTTCTCTTGTCAGTAATTTATATTCTTTCTGTTTTTAATATTATAATAACATAAAAAAGGTAAAATAAGCTCTATCCAACCATTAACGCTGTTGCATTTTCCTCTCATACTCCTAACAAGACCTTTTCATTTCAGAACTAAATCAGTGGGACTCTGGTAGATTACAGGAACATCATAGAACTGTTGCTTGATTGTAATTTTAAAAATTATTTTGTAGATTTGGTTTTATTCTTGTGAGGTGCTCTATGAGGCATGATCCACCTGTTAGACTCATTTTAGTGTTTTTTTAATCAACACTCTGCCCACTTATGGTACTGTAATATGGATGTTGGTCTTGATATCTTCAATAGCATGCTGTAGTTTTGAAGATATTTGGGTCTTTCTTCCTGTGAAGCATTAAGTTCAAAACCAATCAATATACTTTAATTTAATTCCATGGTTAGACATGTTTAAACTAAGTTTGATTCTCTTGCCAACATATATTTTCTGTTTTTATCATTCCATTTGTAACATTTTCTTCTTCCTTCTACTTTCTTCCCCTCCCAGCACACACATGGGAGAATAATCAGGACCTTAGATGTACTGTAGTGGATGGCTCACTGCACAGTCAAGAACTTAATAACTCCTCCCAGTGTAATTTCTGTAACGCAAGAGACAGTTTTCCCTCCAATATGGTATTAAATAGAGAGTTTGGTTTAAAAATAAATGCTGAATCTTTCCAAAGGCCATCTGATAAGACTAATAATTCAAGAGTGAAAACAATATAGCTAAGCTTTTATGAGAAAAATAGTATTGAAAATCTACTGCATTAGTTCAAGTGCATTGAACTGAAAAAGTTTTCTAGAACAAACATCACCTAGAAAAATTCCTCCATTACACTTTTCCAGCAGCTTACTGCTGGAGATTGAAATGTCACTGAATGCAGTTGTCCTTGGAGTTCTTAGGGTTACAAGAACATTACATCACCTAGCAACAGAAACATCTATTTACGATACAAAGATCAAATGCGTTCTTTTAAGGTGTTGTAGATCCCCCCGGATATACACAAACTCCCATAGAAATCCACATAGTTTGCAAGGCAGTCTGTTTCTTTGCCCTTGATGCATCAGTGCGTTTCATTTGGAAGACTTTGACCTTTGCTAGCAAGATTGGTAACAGCCTTCTAATTTCATTTATGTGTTTATTTGGTTTTTTATTTATTCATTTTCAGGTACAAATTTTTTACTTAGAGATTTACATACTGTTCTTTGAAGATCCTTCTATCCAGCTCATTGTCTCTTCTTCAAAATGGGATTTTATTGAATTTTGGAACCTTGTATATTTAATAACTAGAATGGGGAAAACAGCAAGCTTACTGTCTTGTAGGAAACTTTCTTTTTTTTTAATTAAAAAGAAAAGTGTTTAACTTTTCAGCAAACAGAAGTTATCAGTCCAGAGCATCCTCAAACACACTGGCATGTGGTGAGTTTTTCAGTCAATACCAGTGATGGCACATCACAGAATGGCCTTAAGACATTCTCAGGGTCCCTGCAATCAGGCACTTCCTTCTCATCTGCTCTGTTGCCATGGATCTTGTAATTTTGTAGAATCAGGTCAGACTCACCAGGAATGAAGAGTCCTTCACAGGATTATTCAAAGCAATGAAATGGTTATGCAGACAAGTATTGATAAATCTGGGCTGACTTTAGAAATCCATGGAAATCCTCTTTCTGAGTATTAAATGGTGAAATTCAATACTTCATCCTGTTTCATCTTAGCCATCCTTTGTAGCGTGCAGTTAGCTGTAGCTCGCAGAATACCACAATGATATATGACAAGTTCCACTCTTCTTACACCCTCTGAGTACATGCTAGACTTTTATTAATCTCATTGAGCTGGAAAGTGTGTGTGTGGGGCAGAGAAACCTGCCTGTTCTTAACATTTTATGACTCAGAAGTGAGTTCTGACTCTTTCGTGTGATTCTCTAAGTATGTCTTTTCTCTGTGCTTTGTGCTCTGGTTTCCAGTTTGCTTCTTTATGTTAAGGACAGATCTTCAAAGGGGTGAAGCATCTTTGAAAATCTTCCCGTAAGCCTGTGAAATTTTAAGATCAAAGTCTTTCTCTGGAGACTAGTCTAAATTTCTTTTCACTCATTCTTAATTGATAGCCATATGATCAAAAGCTAAAGTGTAGATAAAGCCAAAGATGGACTGAAGTGGGATTTGAAAACCTATGCAGATGCATAGTGACCCATCAAGACACTGTGGGTGAACATGAATCCTAAATCATTCAAATCCTTATAGGAATCCATTTGGATGTGCAATTGTAGAGTCAACAAAATTCGGTGGGCAGAGCGTCCCATAACTGTGGGATTCTGTTGTCTAGGGCAGCTTCTAGTGGAGCTTCTATTCAGCACAAAGAACAGAATCCAGCCTAAGAAGTTCCTGTAGTTTATTCCATCATTTGTATTCCTTTAAAAAGTCATGAGTGTATCTATGGCATAACCAAACATTTTACACTGAATTCTGTTATAAAGGAGCAAAAGTTTTGTGGTCAGGTAATTGACAGATTGTCTCTCAGACATCCAAACTTTCAGTCAGTCTGGCAAGTCTGATTATTCTACCCTGCTCACTTAATGTAATAATAAAAATAACACTTTAAATTTATTTTATATGGAGGATTATGATATAGTCTAGACACACACTTAGTAAATACATTAAAAAATAGAACTAGTGTTCTTAGCCAAGCACACAAATGTTACTACAGGCAAATAGAAGTCCCTTGGAGATAACTAGCTGATATATCAGGGAATTCTCAAAGACTGATTATTAATGCACCAAAGCCATATAAATTCAGTGAAACAATCAGAAGACATTAAAGAAAGGCATCTTTATGTCTACTTCGGGCCCATTCTTCATATGATATAAGTCAAGACAAATCCCTGTCACATCATATTTTCTTGCTGTGAGATGATGTGAGGGAAATAAGGGGCTCACTTAGCTCTTTTGTGTAGCTCATTTAAAATAACCCAGATTAATGGAGACCTGTCTTTTTTACCCTTGTAGGGAATGATAAATACTAAGAAATATTATTGAAGCCATTCAACTGCCCATTAATAATACATTAGTAAATACCATATGATCAAATTTCAGCTTGCAGCTGAGCCGAGTGTGAACTTAAATACCAGCAATATTTCATTCATGAAGGGTAAGGGTCCTACTAGCATCTACATGTATATAGGACACAGAAATGAGAAAAAAATAGGTCCCAAAATACCTGAAATACTGTTTTGTCACAGCTGAGGAAGCATGGGAAAATTTCCCAAATGGGCAGAGCACAGAGCATCACAGAAGCAGTGATGGTTATTCTCTTGACTTTCTCCAAAGCCTAACAATATTTTACTCTGCTTCTAGAGCCCAGTTCAATCCTGAATTTTGCCAGGAAGAATTCTTCTGATTTTGAGGGTTTATTTCCTTTATATTCTTTAGCAAGATTAAAAGATAATATTTAAACCCTTTGGCAAGGACTACTATTTTTGTTCTTACTCCCTCAGGGACTGTCAATGATTAGCTCAAAAATCTTAAAAAGTTTATATTCTTCCCTGGACTTGCTTCTCTTTTTGAGGGATCTGTGGTCTTTTTTTAAATTCTTAGAAAATCAACCCTTTTCTTTCATGGAAATGGCCAATATTCTGTTTTGTGAGTAATGATTGTCCTTCCTTACATCTTAATTTACTCTGTTTATAAGCAATAGTCTGTTGCCAAGTTCTTGTATTTTTTATTGTCAGTGACTGTAGGTAACACCCTTCTTCGTGCAATAATATTGGTCATATCTGAAAGGAAGCTATTTTTTATTCCTACTTTCCAAAGAAATGAGGCAAAAGTTTTTCTTTTCCTTTTTTCTTTTCTTAATATTCTTAAAGTCAAATTAGTCTCTATATATACATCAGATTTCTTTATTGAACTGACATTTTACTGGGTCATCCCATGCCAGGAGATGTCCTGTAGTAGCTGTTCACTAATATGTATTCATATAATTAATTCAGTCTTTGAAATTGAGATTCCCTAAAAAGCCATGGAAAAAATACAATATGCAATTTACAAACAATGCTGCATTTTGCCTATTTTGCCTATTGATTATATAAATCCATTATTCTTTCAAGTCTGTATTGTTTTAATTTCCTTCTATTAAGACTTCTGGTTTTACAAATGTCTGTTTATCTGTGTATGTATACGTGTGTATATAGCAGGTAACACACATTTTAAGTCAGGGATTTTTGGAGACTCACAGAGGAATTTTTAAGAACTGTTACAAAGTCCACGACATTCAGATTTTAGACAACTTTCAAAGAGACTCTATTAAGGATTGAAAAAAAAAAAAGTTTGGTTTGATGAAATAAGATCTTAGATTATTAGGTATATAAAATTAGACCAATAAAATTTTATGGAAGCATAACTGCCCTGACACAAAAACATACTGCAGATTTAAAGTGCTCTCCAAAGGAATTTTTTTCTTGTTTTCCATCTTTTTTTTTTAAATTTTTTTCAGTTTAATGTCATGGCCTAGAGAGCAGAGATGAAAATCCGGTCAGTGGTCATATAACTTGACATTAATTGACCCTCTACATTATGTGACCTACCTGTAAATAAAGTACTCCCAGTCTCAGGCTTTTGGTTTTCTTAGCTCAAAAGACACAATTCTGTTCAAAACGTGCATGTTTTTTACCATAACTACTAAGTGCTAAATTTTCTCTGCTTTGCTGTTCCTATCAAACCAAACAGACAGAGATGGCATCTTGAATTTTGTCTCATTAAGTACTCGAAGCAGAAAATTCCCCTTGGGTGCTATAAACAAATTCTTAACAGAGTGTCCCTAACAGAGGTGAGCCTCTTCACCTACCTCAAAGAGTAAGGCATTGTAAGGCAATAAATAAGACAAACCCTAGCACTGGAAGGAATCCTGAAACATGGGGTTGTTCCTCTAATGTGAGGAGAAATATGTGTCTTTCAGCTGCAGGTTCCAGGGCAGGGGAATATAATTTGTTTATTTAAACACCTTGTCCTCAGATGAGTGAACACATTGTGTGAAGTGTGGAATTCACCATTTTCTTTTTCAAACCAAGATGATGACCCCTTTTAAATTTTGTGGAGGCACTCGGACAGAGAAGGTACCCTCTGCTTCATTGCATTTATGAAGCTTGTAATAAACTTGACTCTTGCCTCAGGGAGTAGGGATATAATTAATTCTCATTAATAAAAAAAAAGTCAAGCTATCACTTATGTTTGCCTTCACACTCAAAAACAAGGCTTCATTATGGAGAGAAACAAGAACAGATATTTAAAACTGCATTAAAAAACCCTACAGTGTTTTCAAATTCTTGTGTTTAAAGAAAGAAAAAAATACATCATATAACAAAGCATTTAACACATTAGTTAATAATTTAACCAGAACAAAATCTGCTACATTAAAAATAAAACACAATATCCCTGAGTGTTTTCCCAACATTAAATTAACTATAAATCTGTTGAACTTGTTTATATACTATAACCCTTCAGGAAAACAAATGCAAGCCTTTACAAAGTTTACAGATTTTACATAAATCATAAGGTTGGGTGATAAAAGATCAAGAGAGCAAATTTTGAGAGATTGCAGAACATGGGCAAATATATTCTCCTAACCTGAATTTTAGGATGCCAGAGGTACCTAGCTAGTCTGTCTCTTGGGAAAAGCCTTGTGAAATGTTATAAATACACACTTTTTTGGAGTTCCCATCATGCGATTTTGTATACTGTCCGAAAGAGCAGTATCAAAAGTATACTATGCAAACAAAGTATGCAAGGTATACATGTATACTTATAGTTATCTTGAGATGGCTATAATTTTGCTAAAGGATTAATGGATTAACCCCTAGTTTTTCTTCTTTAACTCTTCCTGATGCCAGGACAGATGATTTATTTTTCAGTTGATGCTCTGTAAAGAAATTATAACTTAGCAACCATAACAATTTCTAAAACATTATTCATCTTAAAAGACTGAATGTTATTGTGTTGGCATAAACTCCTGGAGTAATTCACCTTGATTGATTAAAAACTCTTATTTTATCCATTGTACTTAAATATTCTTTCATTCCAGAGTAAACAACGGCAGCTAAGAGTCATAGTATCTCACTGCTGTGTGATCGAAGACTAGCTTTTAGGACAAGAAATAAATGGAGGTCTAATCTTTCTAGTGCCTTTTAGAGGTACTTAACTTTGGTCTACAAAGAACATTGAATGAAAAGAATTAGTAATGGAAAAGACCTACAAAGTCATTTGCTCAGTCCTCTGCCAAAGCAAGATTGCTTGTCTATGATATACTGTGCTGTTAAGTGTGATGTCCAGTTGAACCCTAAATTATTCATCTGATCTGTTACTCTTTCCATTATATCCTTAGACATACCAGATTATTTTATACTGTAGCTTGGCTTTTATTGTGCTTTATTTAATTTTATTCCTATAAGAGCATACTTTGCAACAACTTACACAGCCTTCATCCCCCTTTTACTTGTACTTCTCAGATGCTTGCTGAGTTAGACAAGCTACACCCGTGTGATCATTTTTCTTGGCTATTCAGGCTGTGAAATAACTTTGCCTTGCATGCAAAATCACAGGCTTTTACACGGTGTTGCACTTGAAGTTCAAATTTAATTTACCATCTACTAAATTCGTCAAATGTCGTTATGTTCTCACGTTTCTAATAGTAGAGAGATCTTCTATGCAGCATCATTTTCATATACGTTATCCAAGACAGATTTGTAAACCTGTGCATTTAAGTCAGAAAACCTGTACCAAGGGAGAAAACTGCCCTACATATACTGAGTGAAGCTCCGCTTCACTTTTTTGAGTTATGCATACTAAGCATCAGAATCTCCTTATCTCCACAGGTGATATATTGATAAACTTTGCTATAATCATCATTATAATGTCTCTGCCTTTAAATATCTGCAGGTTTTATTGTCCTTCTCTTCAATTGTGTCTTTTAGGAGATATTTCCTCTTTTCTTTACAATTTCTAACCTAAAATAACTTAACTGATTCACAAAAAGCAGTGAAGAAAGAACTTACTTATACTCTAGTTTAGAAGAACCCATTACATATCCTATCCGTGGTATCATTCGGGCTGCCCACACAAATACAATTGAAATAAAACATCACGGGGAATTTCATTGTCCAGGATGGTTATTGGAAGCAGGGTAAGAGAATAAGAGCTTTTATCTTTCCTAAAGCATTCTGGGCAGCGTCCCGGGGTGATATGACTCGAAGGGCTTTAACCCCTTATCCCGGCAGTGTATATGAGAAGACAACTGAGGAGGAGGAGGGAAGGCAAGAGGGATGAGAAGCAGCATGCTGGACTTCTTCCAGATGCCGCCGTGCCTGAAAGAGATGACATCTCATTATTACTTGGAGAAGGTCCTGTGTAAAGTGCCAGTACAAGAAAGGAAGCCAAAAACCTGAAAAAAAACCCCAAACCAAAAAATATTTGAAACAAACACAAAAAGCAACCAACCAAACAAAAAAATTGATTCCATTAATAAACTACAGCATTCCCAATTGCCAGAATCAATAATGCTTAACAGGTACATGCTAGTGAAAACTAATAGCTATGTATTTTTCTCTTCTAGGATGACTCTTTGCAGGGTTTATTAGAGCACAAACTCTTTTTTCAAAATTGAGAATATCACCATCGATCATGGAGTGCAGCATATGTGGAACATCAAAGCACAAAAAAGCACAGAAATCTCTCTTTAATAGCCTGCTTCTCTTGTCTTATGGACATTTTATAAATAGAATATTCAGCTCTCCTTCTTTTCTACATTAAAAATGCAGAGTTTTAGGTAGCACTTGCACACAGCAGTAGGAAACCTGTTTAATAAAGTGAATTTACCATGTTGATTCAAGAGATTTCAGCTGTTTTTCAAGTTTTCCACTCAAGAGATTTTTCACATCAGCCTTTAACATGCTCTGAACAAGTACCATTTTTTGAGCTGCAGACTGCATATAATCGCCAGTCAGAGCAATGAACAGTCCAATAATGTATCTGTCCTATAACTGTACGTGCCACCTAGATGTAATTAATAAGAGGTCACATAACAGAGTTTAATATGTAATAGTTAAAAGCAGAATATTTACATTGATTTACATCATCCAAAATTCTGATCCAGTGCCTCCATAAGTGAACTGGGGGTGGGCAGGAGAGGGGAAGAGGGGGGCACAGGGGGAGAGGAACAAAACAATAAATGTTTAATTATGTGACACTGATAACAATAAAAAATAAATTGGTTATAAAGCAATAGTTGGATATTTGACAGCACTCTGCAGCATCACTCTGCCAGCCTTTAAAAGAGAGAGGAAAAAACTATTGTAGCGACCTCGAGGAAGGTGAGTGGAACAGCAGAAAGAGTAGCATTTCTCTGGAAATAGCTGGACTGTGGAGGACATTGTTTTCCTCCTCCTTTTTCTTTGAAGGTCCATCTTTGTAGAGCCTAGCAGAAGATTTAATAGACTGTAATTGATCATCCCTGTAGCCAAATCACTGATGACTATTTTGGTTTTTCTTGCTCAGGAGAGAGTATGTGCAACTTGTCCCCTATGCCTGGTATTATTATATTTCCCAGGTATATATATGCAGCAGCTGCAAATCCTTTATTTACTTCCTTTAATGGCCAGTTGTGGGAATTTCCTTTACTTATGCCTTGTATTGACCTTTAAATAATCCCTTGATGGTTTTGACCATTACCAGATTGCAAAAATCAGGCTAAATTACCACATGGTCAGGTAAAGAAAGTATCATTTTCAACATATGCTTTTAGTGAATAGCTTTCAAAATACTACATTTACGGGAATTTTAAATTATTAAATAAACCAGAACAGAATAAAGAAAGCAAAAGAGAATATATCAAAACCAGCTTAGGTTGAATGATGGCTGTCACAAAGAAATCTGAATATAATCTGGTTTGAGAAGTCTGAACTTCAATCACTTTATGTGATGGTTTTGTAAAAAAGTGAACAAGGAACAGTCATTTGTAAAGTTGATGCCTTGGAGACACCTAGAACAGAGGCTAGACAGAGTGAAAGGATAAAGGGTAGGTATTTATTGAAAGGCCTTTACTGGGTACACCTTGGGCAGTGCAGGAGTCTCGCAGAGACTACACCCAAGATGGACACAGTCACACGTTTTTCGTTTTTTGGACAGATATAAGTTTTGTCCATTTGCATATCAGGGGTTAATTTTCCAATTACAGCTTCAGGCAGTGGAGTCCCATTGTCTTAAGGTCCTCCCCCGCAACTGACTTTTGTTTAGATTTCTTGGGACCTGAGACAGTGAGGTGTCCTTGATTCTCAGGCCTAGAGAGGAATTGTTGTGTCTGACCTAAATGGGAAAAGCAGTAGCTAACACTCTATATGGAGCTCAGAGTTATACACTAAAGAATTGCAGGATTACAAATATATGAAAATATAAAAGCTAAAATCCTAAGGCATCAAAGTAATATATTTTTTCCTCTCTGAAAAAAAAATCATGTTTACAGAGATTGTTTTAATTAATTATTAATATATTGTGTGATTCTACATTTGCAACTCTGTTAATAACCTAAGGCTTGATGGCAGTAAGATGTTCTAGCAGAGAATAACTGTACATGGGCTTCTGAAGTTGTATCCAGGAGTATCTGTGCTTGAGAAGAATGGAGGAGAATAGATTACAACCAGAATTACAGCAGCTTACAGTACCTACCTTCTGAAAGAACTGGCAAGCCCAGTAAATATCCACAGAACAAGTTTTGTTTTGCTTCTTTTCCATTCCAGCAGGAATAATTGGATGCTGAGAGGTGTACCACAAAGAGAAGTGTGGCAGACATTCTGTTTCTAATTCAATTGTCTGCCTTACAAGATGCCAAGCACTTTTGAAATCTAAACAATTAACTCAGCTGGTAAAAAATGTAACAAAGGTAAGGAAAATGTTATTTATAGCAGATAGGAAATAGAAAACAGAGAGGTGATGGATGCAGTAGGATTTGATGACAGGGCAATGTGCTTTGAGGAATGTGATTGGGGAGCAAAGAGGAATGAAACAATGTAGAAACAACAGCACTGTAAAGAGAAGTGAGGCAGAACATAACATTATTAAGCTAATGGTTTGAAGCATTAGAATACCGAATTCACTGTGGATGGAAGCAGTACAAATATGCACAGTATGAAACAGAACATTATGATGAAGAAAAAGGAAGACGTTAGAATGCGTTTCCCTGAAGGATTAGGTTATTTGTTTGGATGAATGTATTGCAGGTTTTGGGACTACATTTTCAAGCATAGAAATGCCATTTATTTCAAGAGTTACCTGCTACATACAGAATACATAGATATGTTTATTTATTTATGCACATATGTATAGGTACAAACAATGACTTTAGTAATTTTTGACACCAGTGTGAAGAGAACGTGACTATGTTTTTAGCACACAGATAACAATGAAGATTATTTTCTGGAAATAATAAATTCTCAAAAAGGCTGAACACAGTTTCCAGAGTGAGACACTCTGCATGTTTGAATTAATGTTCCTGAGTGCTCCCTTGTTAGTGCTAAGCATATAGTTTAAATAAAGAAATCACATTCCAGGCTTGGAATACAATTTGTCAGCTTTGCTTCTGGGAAGTGTGAAAGCAGCAAAAGTGAGAGTCATTTATTCACCATCTGTTCAGCAACTCACCTCTTTATCACACAGATATGCAGAAGATACAAAGTTTAGTAAGTTTTCAGACATCAGGCTCTTAGAAGTGAAGACGGCATTTTTTATTAACCTTATGAACAGAGATTCACTGGGTTTCCATATGTCCCATAACTTAACAAGACCACTGAATATATTAATCGTTTCACCCCATTGCATCTAACTTTTACAGTAGTATGTAGTTAATATCTTAATATTTACAGAGATTAACTGAAAAATATGGCAGTTGAGTGATTTGGGGTAATTTTTCTTTTTAAGGGTTTAAGAAGTGAGGGAAAGGGGACATCATGAGAGAAAGTGTAATTCAGAAAGGAGGTTGTACAACAGACAAGTATTCACAACTTGCTTACTGTACAAACTAGGTTGCACTATTCTTAATCCAGCTGTTAATACCATTCATCTGTGTATGTAAACCTAGACACTCTAGCTAACTTACAGTGTCTATCTACAGATATTTCTTGGGGAGTCCTAATTACTAGCTTTATTATTACCATAATAAAAAATTGTCTTTTTTTTCTTATATAAAACTGATTTTCTTTGCGCTTGGGGAAAAAAATATACTAGGTTTGCAGTAGTTCTGTATATACAATATATGTACAAGTTTCACAAAACCTTATAGAAGGATGAAAAATGCCTTCTTGAAAATTTAGCATTGCTGTGATATGAAAAAGTAACTTGTTGCAGTGGGGAAAATACCATTTTTCCCTATCCAGAGTACTGATAATAAGACAGATTTTTATCAGAATAATAGAGTTGGGTGCCTCATATTTATATAAATTAGACACACTCTTTTTGTGTTGTCACACTCAATCTTTCTAGACAGTGCAATACAGATTGAGATCTTGCACACCCCTGCACTCAGACTGAATCTGCAGTAACTTGAGTGTTTCCATAGGAGAGCATGAAATCCAAGAGTGGTTCATTTCCTCACAGTAATGTGAAGGTTAATGGGCGTCATCACTCTACCTGTTCAATGTTCAGGTTTACAGATCAGTTTGGGTGCAAACCAGACATCACAGTCAACAGGAAGTGCCCTTTCTTGTCCCATCTGCCTGGTTACATTGTCCACGTGATTTCCGTTTCCATACTGTTAGCACTTTTACACTGCTCCTTGTCCTCATGATTAATGCAACAACTTCTCTTTCTGCTGGGAATACAGACTTCTACATCCTTCCTTAGCTGATCAACTTTGTTGCCTGTTTTCAGTTGAATGTCAAGGAAGAACAGGTGGTGCTGAGAAGCACCTCAATGTCAGACACAATGGGAGGGGGAAAAAAACCACAAGAGTCAAAAAGGCAGGCGTTCTGCAGCTGCGGAGGTGAGAAGCAGTTCTTGGACTCTCACACAAATAATCTCACAGTCTTCATTGGGATTGCTTGTGCAGGATAATCAGGAACAGAAATCTATCACATAGATAAAAACTGTAACATATAGTGCAATTTGAATCCTTAAAGCTGTTCTGACCTGCAGGTGAATTGTACAGAACCCTCCCTTGGCCCCATCCAAAGCATCAAACTGCACATTTGCCCAGGTACTCCAGAGCAGCTTCCAACAGAAAACATTGTGCTACTTGAGTTATTGTTCATCTCTGCCTCCCTCCAGTAGCTAAAAGGAGAGGGTAAATCATGTTTAGCCTCTGTACCTGCCAAGCAGTACTACCGCTTTGGGAAGCTGCCTGTCGCATCTCCTGTTAATGAGCACAGAACTCAGAGCTCCCGACCCGGGAGCAGCAGTATCAGCACATCCCCCGATGCTCCTCCTGGTGTGATAGACAGTGAAGTACCTGTTAAGTCTTGTGGCTGCATGCCAGCATCCAACCACAGCAAGTTCAGATTCTGTCAGAATATATCTCTGACCAGAAACAAAATAACTGCATGAGTTTTGAGAATGAGGAATGCAGCTGATGATATCAGCAATTTTCGGCACATTGAAAATAATAGAATTTTTAAGAAAATGACGAGGTTGCCCACTCGAGTCCTTTCTGCATTCTGTCTAGCAAGGAACTGTGTCAATGGCCATTGATCCTGACAAGCCATGAGGCAGCTGTCCCAGCCATGTAAACCTCCTTGCTTTTGGCAGCAGAGAAGGGTAAGAGCATCCTGGGTTTTAATATAAGGATTGTAGCCAGTAGGCTGAGGGAAGAAATCATTACATTTCACTCAATGTTTTGAATAAATTAAAAAGAGATCCTAAGAGATAAAAAATCGCAACAGAATAAGAAGGCTGGTAGGGAGAGACCATAGTTCCTACATGAAGATCTGAGATCAGATGAGATGTGAATATTTGTTTTGCTGCTGTGACACGTGACTCTTACAAGGCATTTCTAGAAGGACTCAATGATCTATCTTCTCTAAGTGCATTCCTCCACTCTGCATTATAACTGTGATAATTTGGGGTTGATGTATGTAACCTTATAGGGTGCAAGCCAATGACTCCTCCTCTCTCTTTGGTGAAAAATTACACCTCTGGAAAAAGAAAATGAAGCAAAAAGACAAAATTGTATTAAAAATGTAGGTTTATTTTTCCATGTTCCTGTTATTAAACATTAACTTTTCATTGCTTGAAAGCTTTACCCTAAAGTCTAGTAAATATAATCAAGCTCTAATTAAATGTTAATGTAGAGTCAGTTCGTTAAAAATTCATAAGGAGTGAGCAGATGCTGTGTTTTAGTCAGCACGGTCGAATCGACAGGATCAGACCCCAGCTGTGGAAATCCTCTCCTGACACACCAGCAGAGCAGCTCCTGTTGGCTGTACATTCTGAACCGCTTCTGTGGGTGGCAGCACACCAGTTTAGGACAGAGAGGCCAAGGTAGAGCCGTCTCTGACCTACAGGCTGTGTTCAGCCCACACTCCAGTAGCTGGGCCATGCTACTGGTAGCTGATGTAAGAGCGTAAAAAAGCAACTAACGATCTGCGCTTACCGACACACAATGCAAGACGCCCTTACTGCATCTCTAAAAAGTAATATCTCGCTTTTGCATTTTAACAATCAGTTTTAAATTCCAATTATGAAAATAGAAATCCTGCACTATACTTCTACTTGACATAATGATCATTATTTCCAATAACATTTTTTTGAAAAAATCATTTCTCATTAACAAATTTAATTTTGAAGCTGTTAATAAAAAATTGCACTGGAAAAAGGTCAGATTTTCTCTTTCATAAAAAGTACTCATGAAATGTCAACAAGAGTACAAGATTAAGTTTTCACAAAAGCTTTTATTGTTGTATTTGTCATTTCTAAATGAACACTAAATAAAATTAATATATTTCTCACTAATGGAAACTGACTAAACTATTACTTCCTCCATTATTGCTCATTTACCTGTTATCTTTGTCTGATTTTAGTCTACAATTTAGGTTAGATACGTAACTGAATACCTTACTAGGGCAGTGCAACCACATAGTCATAAAATTTCTCCTATGACATCTTTTCCCTCCTTCTTATAATTGGGACCTGGAACTGTGCCTGACCCTTTTGTGCATGCTATAAAGATGCAGGAAGTTTCCTTACTCCTTGCCGCAAAAAGCCTGCCCATGCACAAGACAAAGCACAGCTCTTCTGCAGCCATCACAGCCTGAATAATTAATTTTCTTGGTGGGAATAACCCTGACAGCCATTTTGCTTGACTCATGACCTTGTGCTGTGTCTGCACAAACGACAGTGTTACAACCAAGTCTCTCTTTAAAGTTTTATGTTCTGCAACAGTGCTGAGTCAGGATGTGGTTACTATTGCAAATGTATGCTGTGTGCACATTATTTCTACTGGTTTTGGGTCGGTGATATAAAGAAAGGCAAAACCCAGCAGAAATTATGAAATAGCAATGTCTGTCACTATGGTTTTTCATAGAATCATAGAATACTTTGGGTTGGAAGGGACCTTTAAAGGTCACTTAGTCATTACTGATGCTGCATAGAATTGCTGGAAATGTTTTCACTGTCATTATACCTGCCTAAAAAAATGCTGAAAGTCATTATTTCTTTTCACAAAATGAGTCAAGCAAGAGATTGTTTCCACAGATGTTTCAAAAGTGTGTTGTCTCTGAGGGAATCTTACTATATGCAGCACTTTGATTAAATCTTAAGAAGCTTTTTCTGAGATACCACTCATTATTTCTCTGAATTCCTCTTTTCCTTTATGTGCATATTCCTGAATTTTACTAACACAATGTGAAATCTGTTGCGGACAGAATACATTGACTTTTTTAAAGTTTTTTTTTCTCCTGTGGTTTTAATGTCTTTATAAGTAGAAATTGATTTTCCAGGTATTGTTAAATATCAACATGGAAAAAGGAAGAGGTTCTGGACAAGCTGAGGATTTTTTGCTGATTGTATTAGTACATTAGATTCAGTTTTCCTCAGTTCTGGCATTTAAGATTCCCTTCACCAGTCATCATTACATGAGTGGGTGTGCAGTACAGTAATGCATGTGTGTTTGGCATCTGGTGATCTTTCCCTGAGTGGTTGGTTTACTTGCCAGGGAAGAATCAGGGAGTGGGACTATATCTCCTGAGCCACGTCCAAGGGGAAGATGCTGTTCTGTAAATACGTGAGCTAGAGCTAGAAAGCTACTGGCAGAAGTAAAATGCATCTATTGCAGACAGAGTGGGAAAAAAAAAAAGGATTCTTTAAGCACATGAAAAGTTCACAAGAAATTGTGGGTCTTACAGAAATTCTTATGGATGTGTAGCATTGAAATGCCTCTGAAGGGAGTTTCTCAAGACCTGCATTTGTACGGAAATCCTTGATGTTGCAAGTCTATGTGGATATCATGGAATCTGCTTTGGTTCTGTACCTCAGTGCAATCCCCCTACCCCTTAAAATACCCCGACAAACAAACCTAACCAAGCAAATAAAAACCCCACCTAAACCAACTAACCAAAAAAGCAAAACTGAAAGCAACCCTACGCCAAACTTCCTTCCACTGGAAGTAGATAATATTCTCTTTCCTTTTGCAACATAGGTTACCTAACTTCTGGATGAATCCATAGAAACTCTCCATTCCATATTCTTTAAATGTGAACACTATAAAATAGTTCATGTTCTTACTGTTTCTTTTGCTTTTTTCTTCTGACAGGCACTGTGCCTGAAGATCCCAGATGTAATAAAAGTTAGCTTTAAAATCAAATTCTGATGGAAACAGAAGCCTGACTCTTCTCCAGCATCCACATTTTCCTGGGCACAGAAACATCCTTGTGTTTCTAGGCCTGATTTTTGTAGGAAGCATTATTGTTGCCAAAAGAGAGAAGAAGATCTGACAAAGGCAGCCACATCTAACTTGAACTAGCTGGCCCCATTTGTAAAAGTTTTTGGACTTTTAAACTGGTTTCTAAACAAGAATTATACCCAAGTATTCAGAGAGGTGTTGAGTTCACCTTGAAACCCATATTTAGCTTTTGCAACACCAGTGCCTTCCAGTTAAAATTTCTGTCCAGATGACACATTGAGAATATTTTATGTTTTATCATCATGTCTTTTGCAAAAAAGATATCAGCAGTCTTGTGCATTTTAAAGTTATATCAGATTTGTAGTTTTATTTAATCTTAATAGTTAACTAAATCATAATATTATTTCTGGTTTTAAATCACAATAAAACTTATTGGGGAAAAGCATGTGCTAAAGTAGAACATGTTAACTTGGTTTTTTTTTTTGACATCTACCTATAGGATTATGTAATTAAATGTAAAAAATGCCTGATAAAATCAAACTAGAAATAAATGTGTGGAAAAGTTGAATGAATAAATGAATGATGAAAACAACTTTCTGCATTAGGTTTCTCAATTCTGAGATACAGTATTCTGATTGTAAAGCTTCTGCAGCTTTTGAAGAACATAATATTTTTTTTTCTGAAAGACATGGTGAGAAAGAAATGGTTTCTTTTCTGTGGTCAATTGCAGTTCAAAACCACTGAAAATGGTTGTAATCTCAGCACAGTTTAAATCAGTGACAAAAATTCTTCAGTGGAGATGTGATTTAGTTAGGTTACCTTTTTTAATGCACCTTGGATGAACAGAGGTGTATTTATAATGTAGTAGTTTCTCTGCAAGCACATTTTTACAGTCACATGTTAAATCTATGTGTGTGGTTTCTACACAACTGAAATCTTACAAATGACTTTGCGACTTCTTTCTTTTTTAAACTTTGGAGGTTTTTTTGGTGGTTTTTTTTGCTAATTCTGTCAGTGCATTTCAGGGCTCATTTACACGTATACAGGCTTTCATGTAAATTTTGTACAGCTAAATATTTACAAACATAGATTTATGATATATAGGATATTAAAAGGCAGGAATGTTTTGTTTTGTGCTATATACAATGCTGAATGAAAACTGTTGAAGTCACAGCAAAACCAAGTTGCATACAGGTTAAAGAGCATTTACCATCTTCAATATTTGCTCTGGAAGTAAGAGAGTTTCCTCAGCATTTTATTTTCTGCTGCACTACTAGCTGAAAGCAAGGATCATCATCTCTCTGTCTCTTGTTCCCACTTTAACACTCCCCATGGGACACATCTTTTTGCAGAATCAACATAAAAGGAGCAGTTATATCTCTTCATACAGCTGGCTGCTAAAATCATTAAAATTGTTGCAAGCTGGAGCAGAATCTGGTCCATGCAGTTGACTAGGCTTTCTCTTGTGCTTGACTTCAAGCACCAGGAAATAGGACTTGTGTGTTGAAATGAGAAAAAGAGGGAAAGAAAATCCTACAGGCAGAGATTTCCAAAAAAAAAAAGGAAGAGTTGGATATACCTGAAGTAGTTTAAGAGAGACAAGAAGTTTGGAAAGCAAGTTTGCGTGAAGAAGGTGGGTTCCTGGAGTGCTTGAGCCTGACTGTGTGCCGGGAATAACAGGGCTGTTGTTTATTCCTTGCAAATACAGAGACCACGCTGCACAGATATCTGAGTGTGGCCTCTGCTTTCTACTCCATTTCAAGATCATCAGCAAAGCCCCACAAACTGATTATTTTCTTTACAGGTTGTTATCAATTTAGTGGCAAAAAGGAAGGCAAAAGCCCTGGATTTTCAAAGACTAGAGCACAGATGCGTTTGCTTTGTGACAATGTGCTAATCCATAGTACTGCTGCTCTGATAATGATAACAAAAATGGACAAAAAAAAGGCACATAGTACAAAACTTGGATTTATATAAAGCTTTCTGTATAAATAATGATCTTGGAGCACTTTATTCAAAAGTCAGAGAAAAACAAACATAGTCTTAGCTCAGGGGGAAAAGGTGTGATCATGACATAGACTTATAATATGAAAATAATTTGCTGCACTTCATTATTTTCAAAGGGGAAGAGAACAAGCATGAACTGATGATGATTAGCAGCAAGCAATCACAGACAGGCTCCAAGGAATTTGTTGTGGCCTAAGCTGTTGTACAAAACATCTTTTTGACTGTGATTATTTGCATCTATTTTACACTGGATATTCTTCTTCTTTTTTTTTTCCTTACCAGCTCTCCAGATTAAATTTAATTACAATACAAAGCAGCCAGATTTGTACCTAGAGGAGAAGTCAATAGACTGCAACAGCATTAAGGAGATTAATGTGCTCTGTGAGTTAAAAGTTCAACTTTCTGAATGAGGATTTTCATGAAGTTACTTGTTGAAATTATCAGTCCAATGAATACACAAAAACAAGGTTATGCTCCCTTCATTAAAAGCATCACATGTTGATATGGAAAAAAAAAAAATATATTTCTTTGTGGTTTTGTCAACTTTTGGGGTAAATGTGACAAAATGAACTGCATCAAAATCAAAGACCCAATTCTGCAAACCACTGTTCATGAGCACTTCAGAGCTCAAGGGTTATAGTGAACTGATGTAAAAATTCCTTCTGGGTTGGTTTAGTTCTCCATATCTGGCTAAGAAGTGGAGATGAAGAAATGCATCTGTCTCAATGTTGTTGAGAGGGAGTTGAATTTAATGATTATGGAGCAATAACAGAAATGACTGACTCACACTATCTCACCTGTGTAAATGTGCAATTTAGAAAAAACATTTTAAAATTAAGCATCATTCAAAAGTGACAGTGAATATTAGGGAAGGTCAAACATATTTTTCTACCAGTCATTATATTGAAAACACAAACACATACTGGTTCGAGGCCCGGTTTAAATTACATATAATCATCACGGGCAAGAAAGTGGAGCCATAAGCCAGCAATGTGTCCTTGTGGCAAAGAAGGTCAGTGGTATCCTGCGGTGCATTACAGCAAACAACAGCAAGTTGAAAAAAGCTATCCTGCCCCTCTACTCAGCCCTGGCGAGGCTGTATCTGGAGTGTTTTGTCCAATTCTGGACTCCTCAGTATGAGAGAGACATGGAGCTCCAGGAGTGGGTCTAGCAGAGAGTGACAAAGGTTAAGAGACTGGAGCATCTCTCTCTTACAAGGAAAGGCTGAGGGAGATGGGCCTGGTTAGGCTGGAGAAGAGATGACTGGATCTTATCAATGCTTACAAACACCTTATGGTGTCAAGAGGGTGGGGCCTGACCATTTTTTGCTGTGACCAGCAACAGGATTAGGGCCAATGGACACAAACTGAAACACAGAAAGTTCCATCTGAATATAAGAAAAACTTCTTTGCTTTGAGGGGGACAGAGCACTGGAACAGGCTGCACGGAGAGACTATGGGGTCTCCTTCTTTGGAGATATTGAAAACCACCTGAATGCAACCTTGTGAAACCCCATCTGGGTGAATTTGCTTTAGCAGAGGGTTGAACTATATGATCTCCAGAGGTTCCTTCCAACCCCAAGGGTTCTGTGATTCTGTGATTGGCTCCTACCTTTGTCTGCATTAGTACCTTCTAGAATGCCTGCTGAATTGGAATTAGTTGTAGAGAGGGTAAGAAGTAATAAATGATCACTCTATTTATAACTTCTCCAGACAGAATCTACATCTTTCATTTTTTTTCCCTCTTTTTCTATTTTTTTTCATTCCTTGCCAGGCTGCCTAAATTTTGGAGGTGATTGTGGTGAACTCAGAAATTTCTAAAAAGTAGTTTTAATCTGGTGCTATGTCAAAAAAAGAAGCTAGACTGATATGGGGGAAAATATCTTTTACCTAATATCCTGGATATCAGGAGAAGGCATTCTCAGGTGCCCAGTCTTCTTCCCTATAAATAGATTTTGTTGGGAAATTAGCTGTTTCTAGACTAGATGTAGTTAAGCTGCAAGCATAAGTGATATCTGAATAATGAACTGCCACAGTAAGCAACACGCTGTTTTATGGATATGTTCTCCAAATCTCGACCTATAAACCCCATTTGACCTTTCTAGGAACCCATCTACATTTAGCAGTTGAATTTTTTAGGATTCGATGGTGTTCATCTAATCATAAGGTGTTTCCAGGTCTGCTTTTCTTCCACATTGTGTAATGTAAATTTTCCTAAAGAACATTTTAATATAATTTTATTTGTATTTTTCACATCCATGGTGAATCCTCTGCTTGCTTAAATACAGGTTGCTTTAGAATAGACAGTCTTTAGATTATCTAGGTAAACCTAGGAATTTCCTGGTTTAAGAGATCAGTGCTTGTGGAAGCAGTTGTGTTTTTCTTAGAAATTTTAATATGAACTTTTTACACCTGTGGAAGGGAGAACGTTGTTTTCCATAAATAACCACTGCTATGCATTTCTTGTCCCTCCCCATCTTTAATTGTCCTTCCATAGATGCTTGGATTCTCTAATTCCAAACTCTCAGTCCCTTTTAGTCTGTTCATCTTTTTAATTGTCACACCGAGTATCAGAGCTTAGGCAACTTCCTCAGAGTCTGAGTCTAATTCTTTATACTTCTTTCTGAGTATATGTTTATGTGACGTCAGATCAGTGAGTTTGTTTAATGAAAATACCTCCTGCACCTGGAGATTTATGTTGCTCAGCTGAGACACTCTAACATCATGTATATGTTCCTTTTCTGTGTTATGACAGGCACAGCTGATTAGCTGAGCCCAGTTACATCTTTTGTGTGTAAATTCTGGGGTGGTTGGCGCTGTCTTGACAGCATTCTGATTTTCACATCGGGCCGGAACAGTGCAACCTGAACCTGGGTCTTCACATGTGAGCAATGTGTCTGGCTCGCTGTGCCACCTAGCCTTTAAACAGTAAATATCTCCATGAACATCAATCGTTTGCAAACTTTGTTTTTGCATTTACTAAGTGGTTCACTGCTTGAGGTTTGCATTAAGTTCTTTTTGACACAGCTGGAAAATTCATCATCTTCCCGGACCTCGCAAGCGTCTACAGCATCTGTCAACTGTAGGGAGAAAAATGATAGACAGGAATGGCTGTTATTCCAACCAAATAAAGGGAAAAGGACTGGCACTGAAATCAGGCTGGGGGTGGGGGTGGGAGGTGGTTCTTTCATTTACATTTTTCTTTTTTCTTTTACACAGACTTCTTGGCATTGGAAACGGCAACTGGCACTAACTACATCAGGAACTTAACGACCATTTCTCCAAGATGTATTTACTAAAGCATGATACTCACAATCAAATCTGCTCTACCAGTTTTACAGTACAGTAGAATCAAGTTTTGGTCTCTCACGTGCAATCAATATTCTTTTTGAACTGACTGTTTTTATTTCAAGAAATCAAATATAAAAATCTATACTACTTTCCCAAAGTTTTTCTTCTCCATTAAACTTTTCAATGCCAAGTATTGAAAAATAGCCAAAGGGATACAGATTCTAGGAAACGTTAACATTTTAGGAACTCTAAATTCATTCTAGATTAACAACATTTATGTTTTATCACACCTTTTAAAACTAGATGTATTGAAGCAGGAGGGCTTTTTATTCATTTAACTGATAAGAAAACATAGTCTACATAAAACTTCTAGCTCTGTAAAAATCTAGGTTCGTCAACCAGATGAATCTAAAAATCATCTAGTTGATGATTGAAACAAATGCAATCATCAGGAACTAGATTTTGGTGGTATTTGCAGTAGTGTATTAAAGCTACTTAAATAAATGGAATTATTCTAGACTTCTAGCTCAGAAGCAGTACAGTTTGAAAGTATTTCAAAGTATAGGCTTTTGTAGTTAATAGAGGGAGTTTTGTAGTAAATGGACTTTTATTCATAATTTTCCTTAGATGTAGCAAATTTTCCACTTAATAGAAGATAAGGATAGCAATACTAATAGTAATATTAAAATAATCTGATGATAAAAAGTTTAATGACCCAATTCACCTTTACCCTGTGAAGATATTGACAGATATTTCCTTATTAGTTGTTATAACAATTAGTTTAGGATACCCATATGTTTTTATTATGGTGTTTATCTGCTTTTGATTAGGCTTTCAGAAAAGACCAATAGTGGATATTACAAGAGTTAACATAAATATTTCAAGTATGGTACTTTGTGCTTGACCTTCTGTGGACTCCATAGGAAGGTAGGAAGGTCAAGTGGAAGATGTGAAATCAACCAATGCAAAATAAAAGCAAATCACTGATAGAACTTCTGACAGACTCTTTGGGGCAAAAGGGGATCTGAAAGAACGGCTAGCCTGGTAAGGACACTGGGTTCAGGTTCTAGAAATAGGCCCACATGAGCAGAGTTAAAAGGCTTCTAACCCAGCTGTTACTATGTTGTTGTTGTTATTGTTGTTATTGTTGTGATGAGGATGATGATGATGATATTGACAGGTTGAAAAAGTTGAGACTGTTCAGCTTGGAGAACAGAAGGATGCATGGAGATCTCATAGAAACCTTCCAGAATCTGAAGGAGGCCTACAAGGAAGCTAGAGAGGGACTTCTCATAGGAAATGTAGTGATAGGAGGGGGGGAATGACTTCAAGCTGAAAGATAGTAGGTTAAGATTAGATGCTAGGGTGATGAAGCATGGGAACAGGTTGCCATCTGTATGCCCCATCCCTAGCAGGGTTCAAAGTCGGGTTGGTTGGAGTGCTGGACAGCATGATCTAATGAGAGGTGTCCCTGCCATGAACAAGGGGATTGGAAATAAATGATTTTTAAGGTGCCTTCCAACCCAAACCATTCTCTGATTCTATTATTATTAATTGCTGGTGGTGGTTGTAGTAGTAGTAGTACTACTACTATTACTACTACAACTACAAGTACTACTACTACTACTACTACTACTACTACTAATTTTCCACAGGCAAAGACAATAAAGAGACTTTTCCTTCTAGATACAATATATTTGCTTTAAGAAGAGGAATAGCAGGGAGTCTCATGTACTTAGTAAAGCAGAGCAGATGTTCTTTTCCTCCTCCTTTTCAGGAGGGTAGGCAATTGCCCTCTTTTTTATTATCTCAAAAGATTGATTAAGAAACTTTTTACCTAAGTGGCAGTCATTGTCTTGGCTGGCACAATGTCATAATTATACATCTATAAATCTTTATATTTCACCTATTATGTCCCAAGTGAGGTTGCTATCCTGTCTTAACTTGCATCTGTCCAAACTTATTTTGAAGAGGAACATAAAAAAGAAACATTAATTTTACATTTAACAGAACCAGCAAGATAGTATGAGAATTCATTACTCCTTTTTCTAAAATTTATGAACATCTTCCTACACTCTTATGTTCCTCGATATACAGTGTTTTAATCACCTTTAAAGAAGCATCTATTATATTGGTACAATAATTACATTTAAAGTTTTTTTTAATATTCCAGGTTACATATTTTCCGCTGCCTGATTATCTTCAGAGTTCATTATGTTCCTATATAGTTATCCAAGAGAAGAATAGACAGTACTAAGCTACTGCTTATGCTGGAGGGATCAAAGTAATTTCCACATACATTTTGAGGCAATCTGATATGATCAGCTCTCGACAGCCAATATCTTCCTGCTGCATGTCCAACTAGAATTATTGTCCTCAAGATGGCTTATTAAAAAGGTGTATAGATGGGTCACTCAAGTTCTCAAATTTTCCCTGACAATATCTCTATCTTTGTATAATTTTATTATTATGCCTCACTCAGGATTTCCTAGAATAAATTATTTGAATCTCAATTAATTGCTACAACTGAGAGTTGAAGCTATTAGCAAGCCTTTTGCAAATAGCTGGGCATTAGTATTTATTACAGACACAGATGCATAAGAGGTTTAATCAGTTTTGTCTTTGTTGGATTTCAACTTCAGTGAATTGTTCATTGATTTTGGAATTTGAGAGGATTCTAGGAAACTATTAAACAAATGGGCAATTTTGGGAACCATTTTATAACACATATAGTGACAGCCTAGACAATAGATGTCAAACCATTTACACAAAGGTCCTTTTCAGCCTCACTTGGTGCACATGATCTTACACCTCATAATGTATTAACCTATGGTAAATTGTGTTCTTTAGGCAATTTCTTCTTTAGGTATGAATAAGAAATAAAAACCAACATTGATACATCTCATGTATGGATTTTGTTTAGTCAAAATTTTTCTTCCCATAAATACACAATTATCTTTAAATTCTGCTATTCTAATATTGTGTGGTGATTCACCTGGTGCATTAGAATTCCAGAAATCAAATCAGTTTTAAAATAAAATTTTCTTCCTATGTTTTAGGCATGCAGTTATTTCCCCCTTTAAAGTATGTGGAATTATTTGACAAATTTCATGGATTTACAGTTATTTTGCCCAAGGCACATGCTCTGAGTTTTGTGTGGGATGCATCGTACAGTTTTGCCAACAAGGTGGAGATACACATTTTTGCATCAGCTTGAATTTCCAAACCAGAAAAATCCTAGAGAAAAAGCTCCCCAAAGAAAAACTACCAAAATGCATTGAAATAATGTTTGAAACATTTAAGCATATAAACATCTTCTAGAAACTGTCTTTCAAGCACTTTGAAAATGTGATTCTGTCACATAATTATTCATCAAAGAGTTAGATTTTATTACAGTCTATTCAATATTTGTTGTAGTGTACCATTTAGAAGAGTACTAATTTTATCTTCTATGGATATTAATGCTTTCATGGCCATGAAAAAGTGTACATATTGCTTCATAAAAACTTTTTTTTTTACAGCAGAGTAGAAAAAAAGGAAACATTTTAAAAGAGGATTAATTTGTAACTCCCAGGATGTATAATTTTTGATCCCAAACTTTATGCTATCTTCTATTGTCAACAGTGTGTATAAGCCTATTTTAATAGTCTAATATATCTCGTCAGCAAAATTATGTCTTCAAATGCAAATCTATGCATTTCTCTCAAGATAATGGTTCTTTTTTATTACCTCTGCACTCATCTATATAAATTTGAACATCATTTTCTTTCAAGAGTGTAGGGTTGATTTTTTTCTCAAATATAAACTATATAGGAAACAATATAATTGAACTAATTTTTATATACTTTTTTTTTAAGCTTGCAACACACAAAAACATTCTTCTTATGCCAACCATCATCTCATATATCTTTTCCTTTCTTATGAAAATGTTTTTGTTTAAAAATGAATTTTTGATAGTTTTTCTTAAAATGAGCCCTTGCTGCTTGAACTGATACACTGAAATACAGGAATATAGGCTGTCATTAATCTCAGCATTTTTTTGCTCAGATGCTGTAATGCCTCCTTACCAAACACAAAGGTTTTATGTTCACTGCTTGTTTTCCCCTTAGTGCTAATCCGATTATAGCATTCTCAGATTCAGACCAACCATATTTTTAGTGATTGTGTGCTAGCTGAGCATTTCCTTTTAATTTCATTTTCCTAGCCTGCTCCTTCTACAGAAAAAAATGAGTGCTAGATAGTAAACTTATCATCCTTTCCTACCAATCACCCTTCATGGAACTTTTATTTTCCGAAGATTTGGAGATTTTTTTTTTTAATTAGCAAATATAATAGTTACATTTGTAAACATCTGCTTTTTAAAATAGAATCATCATCTTTAGGTTGAAATAAGCTGGTGTGAGTTTTTTGTACTATACTAAAGATAGTAAATAAGTATTTTTATTCATGCTCTGTTTAAACACCACTCTACAATAGGAATCAATTTCTCCCTTTTGTATTCAGTCTTAGATTAGCAGGAGAAATACATTGTGGGTTAATGAGTAAGGAAAAGAAGAGCTATCCTGGTACATCCCTTCCTATCATACAACTAAGTAACATTACCCACATTTACCTCTTGAGTCTGAGTCTGCCTTGTCAGATGTGATAAATCCTTATACCACTTTTTTACTTACTCTACATAAAACTGCTATTGTAGACTCATGTACTGGCACTGCTTGATATAAATAAAAGTTTTTAAAAAGAAAAGATTTAGAATTTTAAGTATCCTAGAAGACCTTTAATGTTTCCCCTTAATTATCTTTTCTCCTTTCCACTTGGTTGTTAGTCTTCACTGCTGCCTGTGGCTTTTGCTCCTTGCAGAAGATGCTATTTAGAGTTTTCAGGTTGTGAGGCTTCTGAAATATGACCTATTGCCAAGTCAGGAGAGAGCCTATTCTGGGTTCATTTATCTCTTTAGGACCCTTTAGCTCAAGGTGTAATTTCAGGCTATCAGGAATTTTTTATCTATGAACAAAGTTGTGTGTTATAGTTTTCTTTGTATCACAAAGCTATATTTTTATCACAAGGATACAGATTTTATCATACCACCAGTATGAGAACACCAACAATGGATTTTATTAAATAAGCTGAGTACTTCATTGACTGCTTTTTAATGTGATGAAGGAAAAATCTTGAAAAATAACTTGTCCTTGCATTTACAATACAACTTTTGATATCCTAATGACTCCCATTACATTATCATCCATGTTTTCACAGCTATGGAGGCAGGTAATATTACTTTAAGAAAATGCTATGTGATTTTATATAAAAAATTAGTTCTTTTACCTTTATTGCAGTGTCTTTTGGTTGGTTTTTTTTTCACTCAAATATTCACTTTCTGAGAATTCCTTACTTATTTTAATTTGGATTCCCTTTAGAATTAAATTGGAGTTTGCCTGCTCCTATCCTCATATTGCTTTTTAATAAGAAATAATACTTCTATTTCCATCTCGTCTAATTGCTTAATGCAGGTGATTTCTACATTTGGATGAGACCTCTTTTTTTCTTTAATTCTCATGAAGCTGTGGCTCTTTTAGAGGTTTTTCAGTTTCCCCTGTGGTTTGTACACCTTTCTTTCCTTTGTCAGTTTCTGCAGAAGTCTGAGAAGTAGACCCTGGACCCATGTGGCCTGTACGGGTGAGGGGAGCATCACTGTCTTAGTGCATCTGAGAATTTCTTTAAGCTGTTTCCAGCTTCAGTTAGTTTATCAAGTGCTTCTACCTTTCTAGTTTTTGGTCAGTTCCTAGAAGATTTGCACCTTGGGTGCCATTGATTTTATTATAGGTGCAGAATCTCTAATATCCATCTTTGTGACAGAAACTTTCCAGTTCCATGTCAAAATTTTTGTTGTTGATAGTGTTAGTTTTTGATATTAAGATAACCCTAGAGACTGTTTCAGTTACTCCCTTCAATGTCTATAGGGAATATGGAGGAGGGGGAAAAGGGAGAGGTGAGGCAGGGGAGGTTTGGTTTGGTTTTAGTTTCTTCTTAAAATGAGAAGATTCGTTGTAGGAACAACATTCCTGTACTTGGTCTCAGGGATCTCCAGAGACTTTTTGGTTGGGAATTTCAGGTTTCTGAAGAACTAAGCTGTGGATAGAGACACTCTTTCTCTGCCAAATATAGGACTATTTTATTCTTTCCTCCACTACAGGGAATGAAGAGGAAGTAGACCAGTGGACCAAGGTACTCTCTGCAGCTTAGATCCTTTCACTGAATGGAGCAACCTAGTTTAGCTCCAGATAAGTGAAATGACAGCTGGTTTTTAAAGTAATTTTTAGCTATTATAAAAGGCCACCATAATACAACATTGCTATTTCCATGACATCACTTGAGTCCCAAGAATTTAGTGGATTGAAGGAAGGGAAAATGCTCTTGCTTCTACATGATGAAGTACTTCCTTGATACTTTCCTGTATCAAGTTTTTAATTCTTTTCCAAGTTTCTCTGAGGAAAGTGTGTGCGCTCATTGACATTGCCTGGGCTATTCTTGTTTGAGATATCTGCTTCCACAAACCAAGGGAAACAAGAGACCATTAGCCCTGACAGGTGATGGGTCACATGCTGGTGGGAAGTCTTGTTCCAAGGCTCAGCAGACACAATTTCAGCAGTCATCCTATCTTAATTCCTAGTCCTCAGCAAAACCTGCGGGACATATCAGTGTTAACACCAGGGGATGCACCAAAGGAGGGCTGTTTTGCTCAGACCTCTTGTACATCAAGCCGAGTTTCAGTGAGCTCACTCAGGGAGAAAATAAGGACTAGTCCCTGTCCACACCTAATGCTGTTAGTTAAACAAGTCTGATCATCCCTGAATGAAAGGATGAAAATTGTTTTGCTTGAGGAAAAACAATATTGAATTCAATTGTGTAATATTGCACACCAAATTGACTACAACACTCCCTACAGTTAAGTCTGTAGTTCAGCTGTATAACAGCTGTATTACAGTCCAAGAGGGAGTTTAAGAAGCCTTTTAAACAAGAAAGAACATAGTCTGCTTGATATTGCAATAGTGTTCTTATATAAAATAAAAATATCAATAAATAGAACCTGAGATTCAAAATTTGTTTTGTAGTTGGCTTCCTTCAGGAAAATATAAGGTATTCCTGAGTCTGATCTAGTGCAAGTCCCTATACTTATTAATTTTACAACAAAGAGGGGAAAAATATCAACAATTAAATTAAATCCAGATGGTGAAATAGTAAATCAAGCTGATTTAGTCACTTAGAATGCAAAATTTATAACATTTGAATGACATGGCTAAGTCAAATAAAACAAGAAATAAACATCAGGGTGACATAAATGAACACAATGCATTTTTGAAAGTTAATATATTTTGGTGATATAAAGAAGAATATTAAATACATCTACTGAAATTTTCCTTCATTCATCGTTAAGTAAAGATTAAAGTGAAAAGAAAACATCTATCAAATGATCTGATTCAGACTGAATTGATGAATAGAAACACACCTTCTCATAAAGGCAATTCTACCTTGGGTCCTGTTATTCTTAGAGGACTGATCAGATGAGTAACTTGTGGCTAATTCATGATCTTTAGCTTTACTAATTAATTTCAGTAAAAATTAAAAAAAAAAAAAAAAAAAAAAAAAAGCATGACTCAGGATATAGGAAGAGTGAAAATGGCCAGAAGTCATCAGTAAATTAGAAATAATCTCTTGCTTTGACTTTGAATTTTTAGTCACTTCTCTCCTATTCCAGTTTGAATGTCTGCATCTAAATCTATTACTGTTTCAAAACCTGGGTTTTCTCAGAGTAACTACTACTGGAAGATCTAGAAGAGACTGAATTACTCACTTTTAAATAAAGAGATCACTCCCACTTCTCTCCAGTTGCCTAGTTTTAGTTCCTTAATTCTTGCCCTCCTCTTCACCGTTCATATCTGATTGTCCTGTATTGTTAGGTACTGATGCCCGCCTTGGAGCGAAGCTGGCCATCAGACTGTGGAGGCTGTGCTCCTAAAGAAGTTCAGAGGACAGGATTGGCAGCACATAGGAAATAGGCAGGGACAGGAGTCATTTGCCTGACTTGGAACAAACTGACCTGCGCAGGGGATCACAGCCATGTGGCGATGCCAGCAGCCATGACCGAACGTGGTCTCTCTCCTCGCAACACACAGGTGAGCTCCGGGTTAGGGACTTGGCAGGAGGGGCCCCAGGGAAAGATGTGACACGTGAATGTGGAGCTTAATGGTTGAAGTCCTGGTTTCTGGAGGTGGAAAGAAGCAGACAGAATGGATGTTTGATTGTGATTCAAAAAGACAAAAATATAGGGAGATACATTCAAAGATGTAAGGAGATAAGGGTTTGGGAGATTAAGGTTTGTAACTGAAATCATCCTCAGATTGCCCTCGTCACAATCTGTGACTCGCTAGTACATTTCCTTTTTTAAAAAATAAATCAAAACAGCAAACACGAACCTTGTTTTCCCCCACACCACCTACTGAACAACTTATTTTACCTTTGTAGATCTTGATGTATCACTTTTCTCTCAATACCTAACTTCTCTTTTTTGGATGTAGAAATTCTTCACTCTTGTCCAAGGTTTTTCACAGAACTAGTCATGAAAGAATAGATCTCTTGTTGCAGCTCTTTTTCTATTCCTATAGGCCCCAGAGGAGATTTGCAGTGGAGAAACTGAGCTTACAAAAGACTACGAATTAATGTCTTTCCTCAGAACACAAGCAAAAAAAAATTCTTTAATAGAACTGAAAGTTATTAGAGGGATGGAGTTTCTTTCATCATTAGAAGACAATTTCTAAAAAGGATAGTTTGCCAAATTAATACTGTAGCAACTCACCTACTCTTTCAAATAACTATCCTTACAGAAAATTATCAAGGAAATAAATTAGACTTTATTCCCTCTATGAGGAAGTCTGAGAGGAAGAGGTATTACAGGAAGTGTGACATGGTAGGTGCTTCAACCAGCCCTCTGTAGTTAGAGCCATGATTTCACATAGGACTCAGCCTTACATCCTGACAGTTTAAAAAGACTCTTTTTACTCTTCCTGAAGTGGCCATCTGATAGTTTCCCTGTTGTATGCTGTACGGCAGGTGTGTTTTTCTTTCTATGTAAAACTCATTTCAAACCCATGTTCATTCTTGCTTCTCTACTTTCAATATTAATCCAAGGACTGAAATTTAAAAGTTGTTTATTTTACTATTTAGAAAAGTTATGGGTAAGTGTGAAATATATTTCACTACTTGAATATCTGCATTTTTGGCATCTGAAGAGAACACTTTTGTTCAATAAGAAATGCTTATGGCTGATTCTCAGAAGAAACATGGTTATAAAAGTGTAATAATATTTGGGCCCTTCAAGATTTTCTCTACCAGTGATTTTCTCATTACATTACAGAACTAGATGGAAGTGTAATATAATGCAGATATGACCTGTGTTTAAATGAGAAAATCTGAACTGAGCAATTTACCATATTCTATACCACAAATAATCTTGCAAAACTAGAATATCCACTGAGCTAATTGTAAAAAACAACAAGACATATAAATTTTGAACATCCTAACATCCTTCCCCTTGGGATTTTTCAAGACTCACTTCCCCTCCTGGGATATAACATAGCAGTTATTTGACTGTGCACACAATGGTTTCAGAGAAGAAATTAAGATTAACACAATATTCAGAATGAAAGAAAAGCTTTCATAAATCTAATGTAAACACTGGGCAGGGTTAAGACTATTTGACTAATGCTGTACTGTTGTAAAAGGCTTTATTGAGTATTTAATGGTAGCAAAACTATTTTTTATGTGAGTGACTTCCTTGTAACAAGTAAGAAAAAACTCCTTTAACAGAATGGCACATAAACCTTGATTTCCCAGTGGTTACTCTTGCTTTTACACAAACGTTCCATTCAATCAGTGGTTATCTAGATGGGTAAAACTGATGCACAAGGAAAGAATTATTTTTAAAAAAATCTGAACATTTACTCAAGGGAAACATATTGCCTAAGATACTGCTCGCCAAGCTTTATTTAGTTCAAATCCACTGCTAAAATAAAATAGCTCTCTAGGTTTTTATAGGAAAACAACAAATTGATTTAACTTTTCTTAGCTCTTTAAAGTTGTTAAGAATAAAAAATAAGGTGATCAGGCTGAAGGCTCCTAGTAAATACCATTTAGACAATTAAATGTTCATCACATTTGACATCACTTTCATAGATATTACTCTGGTAGTTAATAACTTACTCATTAGTTTGTAGAAAATTTACATGTCAAATTTTTTGGTTACTCGTATGTGTAATTACTACAATAAAGAAGTCAGATAATGTAAAGAACCTCAGGAAGTTCAACAAGAGGAAGGGCAAAATTCTGTACTGAGGGACGAACAGCCCTATGCAAAAATATATGCTGAAGGACATCCAGCTGGAGAGGATCTTAGCAGAAAAGGACCTTGGTGGCCATCAAGTCGAACATGAAACAGCAAGTGCCTTTGCAGAAAAAAAGACCAGTGTTACCCTGGGGTGCATGAGGCAAAATATTGACAGAAGGTCAAAGGACATGATCTTCTCCTCTACTCAGCATTGGCTATGTTTTATCTGGGATGCTGGGTCCAGTTTTGGGATCCCGAGTATAAGAGAGACATGGTCACACTGGAGACACCCCAGCAAAGGGCCATGAAGATGCTGAAGGTACTGGAGTATCTCGTCTGTGACAAAAGGCTGAGGAAGCTGGGACTGTTCTGCCTGGACAAGAGAAAGCTCAAGATCTTCTCAATGTATACAGATACTTAAAGGGAGAGTGCAGTGGCACAATGAGGATGGAGCCAGGGTCATTTCAGTGGTGCCAGTGACAAGACTAGAGGCAATGAGCACAAACTGTAACAAAGACAGCTCCCTCAGAACATCAGAATACACTTTTTTATAGAAAGGGTGACCAAGCCCTGAGACAGGTCACCCAGAGAAGCTGTGTGATCACCATCCTTGGCAATATTCAAACACAACTGGAAATGGTCCTGCTTGAGTAGGAAAGTTGAACTAGATGGCCTCCAGAGGTCCCTTCCAGCCTCAGCTGTTCTGGGATTTTGTCACTGCACACATAAGGTTACATGATGTTATATATGTACTTTCTGTATCTGTACAGAGGGTATTTGTATTTCTGTACAATATATATTGATGAACCCACAACATTTTTCACGAAATACAGTATAATGCAAGGACATTTTAACTTATAACTGGATGTAGTAACACTTACTGTGCCAATACAGATTGCATTATTTGAGGTGGGTGTTTACTGACAATTTTTCACTGCAGTTTGAAGAGTTTTGTCTCATGAAAATCTTATGAATTCATAACATGACCAGTATATTCATCCAGTTTTATCTCCTAGAAATAATATCGAGATGACTGGGAAATAAAGCACTGGTCTGACAGAGACTGAGTACCTTGATATAGAGTTTGAATTCTCTGATGCAGCAAGATAAATTACTGAGGTTTATTTCCACTTTAATACTGTTCATGATAGCACAAACAAGGTGACCATTGAAAATAAATAATTAACTAGATCAAACTAGTATTGACATAATGCACTCCCTTTTGGCTGGATTAGATACATTTTTGTACCTTTGTCTTTCTGTGCTGGCTACATTACAGTTCAGTGCATGTATTTTACATTTGGGGAGGAGGAAGGAGGTACACAAAAATGTTTCACTTACTTGTAATATATACAAGGTTTTTATACCCAGCATAATTTAAAAACTTTCTGCTGTGTATTCTTGAAAGCAGGAAGAGCCTTTGCTGTCTACGTTACTATTTGTGTTTCTATCTCACTGTTAATATCTTCCTAAATGTTTAGCTGATTAACATATTATAATCAAATGCATAATTCAAATATTTTAGCATTAAGTTTTCTGCCATTCATTATTCCTGCATCACTTTTTTCCTCTAACTTGTGATACACTCATAATATTATTTAAGCTATTTTATTTTTGCTAGAATTTTAGTGCATTTAAGTGCAAATAGCGCATTTTAGTGCATATAAGTAAGAAGAGGAGGAAAATAAAAGTAAGCTTTAAAAGATAGGGCTGAAGTTAAGAAAACAAGAACTCAGAATTAGATAGACAAGTGAATAGAAAAGTGCATTTGAAATGGATTATAATCAAAAGCAGATCCAGAAGTGCTGGAGTAACCAGCAGGCAGCAGATGCAGCGTCTGTAGGAGAATGTGCTGTGGTTCCCAGGTTTGACTGCAGGAGAACCAGCAGAGCACGTACAGACCAGCAATCATGTTCAGTAACTTCGTTGTTAATGACTCATCTGAGGAAGGATGGGCAGCATCTGAAGGCAGCCACAAAGTGAACATCTTACAGTTGTAACAGGCTGGCTTGTGCCAATTCTCCTCTTTGTTACCGTCTGTCATGTGCGTAGATTAATGTAAGGTTATTTCCTAGTCTTGTTGCAGTCTTTTGCTATGATAATAAAGTATGAGAATTTGAATGTCTAGCATGTCCTTGGAATACAGGAGCATTTGACATTTACTGTTTTACTACCTAGCTCTGCCTTCCCCAGAAATGAGTGTGGCTATAAATGTTGATGAGTGGAATGAGTAGCCAACCAAAATTAAGAACTTTGTAAAGGTCAAGGTAATTCACCACTACCATTCTCAGTGTGCCGTATTCTAGCCACTAAACACTATCACAAAATCTGCAATAAAAACAATACAAGAACACAAAGACTTATGTGTAGGGTTTTGAGTTTGGTTTTGGTTTGTTGGTCGTTTTTTTCTAAAAACATAGTGACAATAGTAACAAACAGAGGAAAAGCAAGACAATCTACTTAAAATGCATGTGTACGAAATTAATGGTCTTTGTGCTACAGAATAGCTTTCATCTTCTCTGCATCAGAAATTACTTTTGGAAAGAGGACATAACTGAGTAAGGTCCATGGAAAACAAAATCAATAAGACCCAAGACTAATAAACCAAAACTGTTCTTCATAGTGTTTCATTTTAATATTGAGTGGCTTTTCTCTTTTTTTTTTTTTTTTTTTTTTTTTTTTTTTTAAATCTCATGCACATCAAAATTTAAAATCAACAATCAACTGTAATGGCATCATTCTAAAGAGAAATGGAAACACGACATTTGTCAATCCAGCCCAAAATCATTGCAAAGAATTTATGCATGTTCTCATAAAACACAGCTGTGATATTGTAGCAATTTAAGCCAAAAACAAACTGTAATTTTAATGACAAAATGCTTCTGTTGTGTAAAGTTTGCACAAAAACATGGTTATGTTTAGTACTTTGATCTCATCAAACTGGAGAAAAAGGCCAGTCGACCCTGGACATATGCTTCTATTATTAAATCTAATCTATTTGCACAGCAGTTGCACATCTCTTAGTTCACTGAGCACTGCAAAAATACAGGCCCACATTTATTTGGAACAGATTCTGATACAAGAAGAAAAAAAATAATCCACACATTGGACTGGCGAAAGCCCTTGAGTAAAAAGCATTTCATTACAAATAAAAAGCCCAGTGTAGAGAGGACACATGTCACTGCTGCTGCTACTCTGACATTTTCTTGAACAGGAATTCATGGCCACCACCTTCAGTGTGGCATGCTGTGCTCTCAGGTTGCACAAAGAATAGGAAAATAAAGTCAGCCTATCTATCCTTTTCAATTAGATTTCCAGGTGTTTTCCAAAATACCTATGCCAAACTGATTTCCTAAAAGAAAAATAACTGGATTTGATGAATTTATTATTAAAAATAACTGGATTAATGAAAATGGTGCCATTCTGAGTTGTGCTCACAAATAGTTTTGTTGGGTGCTTTCCAATCCAGAACTAAAACCTAATTATTTTTATTAAAAAAAGAAACATAATTGCAGACTATATTATCCTTTTAATTTAGCAAAATTCTAATGAGGATAGAGTTAGTAGTTGTATTTTGCAGAGACTTGTAATTTCAGAAATTCGTATTTATTTTGGATATTTTTTACTTTTTTGAAATTGTGCAGGGTTCAGTAACAACTTTTATACAAAGACAATCTTTATAGGAGTTTATTTTACTGAGTTATATCAAAATTTCAATGAAAGAATTAAAAATGTTACAGTGTTGTTAAAATAGATTTTATTTTGTTGTGGTTTGTTTTGCTATAATAAAATATAACTCATGCTGTCTATATAACTTTACTGTGAAAAAAAGAGAAGTGTTATCAAAATAGGTAACAGTTCTGGGTGAGAAAATAAACACAAAAGAAAGACTAAATCCAACCCAACAGCAGATTGCCCTACCAGTAAGACATAAATGAAAATATATATTTAGATACAGTGTTTAATTTTGTGCTTCATTTTTCCTATGTGCTTCTCTTCTCCCTCTGACTGAAATGTACCTTTCTTTGAGGACAACTTGACATTTTCTTCTTGATTAACAGATGTCATTTTTGCCTGACAGATCATGGCTTCTGAAGGCAGACCCCATTGGACTGATTAGTGACCAAAACGCAACACAAATATTATTTGTCTCGTTAGTAATTAATTGATTTTAGGCTCCGAAGCAGGGTCCTCCACTGAGAATGGGAGCCGAGTAACGACAACCACCGATACGGTTAGATAGCATTCTCCTTTATTGTTCAAATCAAGCAGGATTATGTAGCATTTCCAACTAGTCATCCGTTGTCCACGCACTGCAACCAACTCTATGATTGGGTACTTAGGTAAAATCAAGCCCGTCTACTGTCTACTAATTGGATAATATACGGCAAACAGGTGTCCACCCTCCTCCCAGCTTGCGGTTATCGCATCCCATTAAACCTCCCTTTTTTCTCATGGATACCTCAAGGACACTCTCAGCACTAAGTCACGTTAGTCTCACAGCACTCAGAGCAAGCAGGCCCTGCTAAGTCTGGCTTGTTCACTGCGTTCAGATACAGACCATGTCCATTCTGCTCTAAGAATTCTTCTACAAGGCTCTGCAGTGCCTTTATATCTATTTTTCATTAATTGAATATAATTTCTTGAATGAAATGATATTTAGAAAAAAATTGGATGAATCCTTAATTCATCATGAAATTTTAGGTTTATCCCATTTCCCCTTGTTGCTCTAGAATTGACCTAGAAACATATTTGTCTAATGGCTTAATACATCCTCACGCTGATGGAGTCCCTGCTAGATGGGTTTCTCTGTTACAAGAACCCTCAAGTGATTTGCAGAGGTGAAAGTTTTGAAGGATATCTTTAGATGCTTTAAGGAAAGTGGAAAGATAGGAACCTGCTGTCAATCTTCCTTGAAATGTCTATCTGCCTCACTGTCTTCCGGAAGATAACCCAGGTTCTACCAAGAAGGTAAAGGAGACATGGAACTAGTCTGGAATTTGTGCTTCACTTAACAATTGCTTTTTAATGACATTCGGAATTTTGATGCAGGGCTGGTGGCCTAGTGCCATGTAACCTGAAGAGGGAAGACAGGGTTGTTCTGGTGCTACCTGAAAGTCTTGGTCTGGAAATTTCCCTAGTATCATACAGCACAAGCTGGGGTTTGGGGTCATCAGAATTTAGCTGAGCTCAGATTTTCTAGTAAATGCAGTAAAATGTTCTTCACCGTGATAGTGGTCAAAATCTGGAGAGACTGCATATAGAGGCAGGAAATTTCCATTCTCGAAAATACCTAAAAATCTTGGACAAGGTCCTGAGCAGCCTCATGCAATTTCAAAGCTTGCCCTGTACTGAGAAGGAGACCAGACTTGATGGTTTCCTAGAGTTCATCCAAACCTATGCAATTCTGTGAATAGGGTCCTGCAGATCCTTGAGCTCCAGAGAAATCTTAGATGGATATGGGGGAGGGTAAATTATACTGAAGGGGCCAGTCTTGATTTATCTTGATTGCCTTGTATACCAAGATACAGTAGTCTGTGCCTGATAAAGGCTTCAGTATCTATTGATGTGCAAATTGCTATCAAGACATAAAAATATAATTCATTACTAGTATTAGCTCAGCTTTCATTACTGAGCAATTGTCTGTTAATAATTCTTTGTTTAACCTGCTTTTTGGGGGGGGGCAATAATTGAAGAACTAAAAATATTTAAGAGACTCAAGAGTTTCATCCGTAACAAGATTTCAGTTTGTTTCAGAAGGAATCACACAGCGACAGTCCTTCTTTCTCAATGTTTTTTGATAAATACTGTACTAGACACTTTTATACAAATCTCCTTATTTGCAGTGAGCATGAAATTAATGTTTTTTGCTTATGACAAGACAGGACTTTGCTGTAGTAGTGAATGGGTCTTATTTCTTTTTCTGAAAGAAGGACACATGATGACACAGATTTTTAATACATATTTTTCTTTTTGCACCTTCACAGTCTCAAATAAAACTGGAAGAAAATTTAAGAATATATATTTCTGGTATTTTCATGTAGCTCAGATGTTCAAATATGGTAACTATATTTCTGAAGTAAGTATATATCATTTTCTGCTTAAGATGCACAGAGGATCTGGGAGATAAGTATTCATAAATGGATTTTTCATTTCTATTATTTGAAATTCTGATAGGTTTTTTTTTGTTGGGTTCTTTTTTTTTTTTTTGAGAAGCTTGCTAATGGCTTTTTGGGTGCTAAAAAAAAAAAGAAACTTCTAACTTTTAATATTATCCATACTTACTGAAGGTTGCCATAATCTCCAGTTTTTCTGCCTGGAATATGCTGTGCTTATCATAATAGCACAGTGATATATAAGAATGTTATCCTTGCCAACTTGTGGTTGAGCCTAGCTAAAAATGATTTCTTTGTTTTGACATGAAAGGAAAAGAAAGGAAGTTGCAAGAGTCTGGGGAAGGAATGGCAGAGTCTGGTGGGGCAGGTCATATTTCAATTACCTTTTTACCAGTTTAAGAGGACCTCCTTTGCCACTGCAATGTGTGCCCTGCAAGGAGGTGGGGAGCAATCTGATCTGAATGTATTGCTCAAATGTGTGTCTAAAGCAGCCTGGAAAGATTGACTGCACACTGGAAGAGCAGCATGCTGCACAGAGGAAAGGCTCCCCTTACCCTCTGAGGAAGGTGTGGGAACTGAGGCAGAAGAGGCTCCTTCCTGCATCCCTTTACTTTAACTGCATCTTGCTGTCCCTGAAAACACCAAATCACAGTATTTGTTTTATTGTCTCTCCCCTACAAACCTAGACACTTAGAAAAGAAGTAATTTAATCTACTTAGTTGTCTGAAAGTTCACATTTTAATCAAAGTTATTACTTGTTACCCATGATTGAAAGAGCCTAGAGGAATAGAAGAGAGGGACCTCCATAGTGCAATCATTCCCATCCTCTGGAGACCAATTCAGACCACATAACACAAACATCTCTCTTAAAAGGGGATTAATAGGTCTCCAGAGATGCCCTTATTTCTCTCCACCGACTGTAAAGGAAGCAGTAGACACCTAGCACAGATGAGAGTCATTGGATGCCTAGACAGATTTAGGTAAAATGGATTTCCTTCTAATTGTCTCATATCACTGACACTTACAAGTAAAGTCAGCATAATGAAATGAAATCCATATATTACTTTAATTTACAGGCACAGAAGAAATGTTCTAGTCAATGCTACTATTAAAGGTGAGAACATGTACTATAAAACTGTCTGTTAAAAACAACAAATGATAATATTTTTAAGGTAAGAATAACACAATTTAAAGTACAACACAGGTTTGCAATGATGTGGGATTCATGAGAGCTAAAGTTGCTTTATTTCTCTTTTTCTCAGGTCTCCTTTATTTAGCATCAAGTTTTTAGCAGAAATTATATCAAAAAGAGCAATAGGGGTGATCAAATATTTGGAATAGCTAGCATACTATAGGAGATTAGGATGACCCGTACTCTCCAACCTGAGGGAGAAAAATGGAGCAGAATAAAATAATGACAAGTATGGAAAAGTAGGAACTGAGAAATTGCACACTGAAGTATGTGTTGAAATGACTTCGAGGAATAGAACAAGATCATTATGGAAAAAGTTTGAAACAGAAAAAGAGAATACCACTTAATACCACCTTGTTTGAAAGAGTAGACTTTTTTGTAGTGAGATGCTGCTGGTGACAGTAGTTTATGCAGACTCGGAAAACATTTAGTTTTATCAAAGTGTATCAGATATAGTTACTTTAGCAAGAAGCCCGCAAATGGGTCATAGTCAAAAACTTTCATGATATTTCAGGCAACGTATCCCAGTATGTTTTTTCTATTCACGTGTATTTTCCTAAGATCCTCTACATAAAATATTCATAAAGAATTCTGGATCATCAAATGTGCAGGTCCATAACATTTTGAGTATGTTATAATTACAATCTTAGACTAGCAGATTAATTCACTGAAGCTGACAAAATCTTTTGAAGACAAGTCTCACTCCTCTGGTATGAGGCATTTGACTATGGCTCTTGGTGAAAAATAATAACGTTTTCTCTTTAATTTTTTTTTATTTTCAAAATCATATATTAAGAAAAGTCTTCAATTTCTTTCAAATCAGGCAACCTAGATATATGTCCTATGAGTACTTTCACTTGCTGTTTTGTCACGAGTGTTTGCTCTTCCTTACTGTTTTATTTTTAATAAATATTGTCAGTTTGGCTCCCTGCCAACATGCTGTTAAAAACTCAATGTGACAACTGTGCTACTAGCATGCTGGAAGCATGATAACTGGGATATATTTAATGCCTGATTATAGCCCCATGACAGAAAAAGGACAATTCTTTTCCAGTTTTCCAATATAGTATCAATATGAAAGAAAAAGCCCAGAAGACATTACTGCAATGGAATTGCACAACTTTTGTCTTAATCTTTCACAGGTCCCATTGAAAGCAAGCTTTCTTCAGCTTCAAAATATGCATCTCTAGTTCAATAATATTTTTTTTTTATATTACATGATATGTGGAAACACTAGCAGTAGTTACAGATCACAATTATCATTCAAAAAATTCCTTTGGCACCACGACCAATGGATTTTATGGTATTTGTTATGTTTGGGGTATTCCTCTTACCACTGTAACCACAGAAAGTGGCAATTGTTACTTCAGCAATTCAAAAATGATTGGTTGTTTTTCTCTTGTGATCATCCCTAAAGCCTTCAACCAATTTCTCAAGCTTCAATTTTATGTGGATGGGTCTTGAATTTTTTAACAAACTTGCTTTCATTTTAAAAATTTTATCCATTTTGATGCTGAGGGACTTGTGGCATTTCAACTGCCCCCTCAAAGATTTTCATATGAAGAGAATATTTCCATTGATCTCTAAACCACTGAAAAATGTTGGAATATCATAGGTAACACAGCAAAACACATCAGTAAATAAAATGCAAATATCTTTGATATCAAGCTTGGTCTGAAATAATCACTCCAGGTCCTCTTTACTGTGACTTGAGGGAAGTATTCATGTCTGAGATTGGCTAACTGGCATCTAAATAAATCAGAGCTATTGACTCCTAAGATTCTCTACTTCTTTCTCCTTTCTCCAGAGAGCCTCTCAGGGATGGGATTTTTCCTTTGTTGTCATGGACTATCCGGTGACACAAATCTCACTTGCAAAATGCAACAGCTAAATCAAAATAATCAAACATTCAGATACAGGTGCTACTTTATCTGGCATGAGCACTACAGTGAGTGAGCATTTTGGTGTAAGTCCCCTGAGCACTAGTTAACAGATGCTTGCTCTACAACAAATCCTTTATTTGTGAAAGTAAAAATTCTTCTAGTCCTTCTTCCTACCCTGGAACTCTCCCAAATCCTGGGTAGCATTACCAATAACACAGCTGACTTTGAAACAATCTGTTCCTTGTCTAACTTACAGCAAGCATTTTCTTCACTGACCAGAGACAGTTTTAGTGACTGAAAGGTTGATATGTTTTGTTTTCTATTTACTCAAAAACTCCTAGAATATGCTCAGTCCTTCCATAATGTTGAAGCATGGGGAGAAACCAGCAAGTTTCAGATATTTGCCTTGCCCTTTCTGATCAGGTAACTACACCTAGGATCACACTGACTGCTTCTGTAGGGTGTAGGTTAACCTCTAAAATATTCCTGCGAACCCTTCATCTTAACATTTTTTAGCATGGTAATAATCAAAACAAATTGATTTTTTTTTTTCAGATTGCTAAAAAGCCTCCCAACATTTTCTTCAGCATCAGTGCTGAATAAATCATCGTAATGTTCCCCTGAAGTGAATTGAAAATTAATTTACACAGTGAAGATGATCCTCCTAATAACAGGGTACATGGAATGGGGAAATTGGAAATCATTACCCAGCAAACATTATCTGCATTATTTTTGTAGCTGCTTTAGATTGTATTGTAATAGAAAATTAGGAGACTGGCTGTGAAGAAGTTTAAGAGGGTCCCCTGAAGAGCTTCTGCTTTAAAATTGATTCTTTAAAAAAGCATTAAAAAGCTATTGGAATTGATTGCCTGCTAATATAAAGGAAAAACTCTTTGCCACCATTTGTGTTAAAAAAGAGCATCTTCATTCATGCATGTTATTAAAACTACTGGCCTGAAAGCCCCTGTAGAAAGATAAAGGATATGGATGGGATATTAAAACAGCAATCTTTACTTTATCTGGGATTTAAAGTTAATATGTTGCTTTTATTAATTCAGCAGGAACCATTAGTTAGTATGTCAAATAAGGGATTTACAATTAAAATACTATAGAATAGAGGTATCTTTAGTAAACAGTGAACCAGGAATTCTTCATTAATCTTTCAAGCATGAGGTATACCCCTGAAAAGAATAAATCCTGCATTTACAATTTTCTTTATTGCCTAGTTTGCCATGCAGAAGCAATAAAAGTCAGAGCTGATAACACCCCTGATTATCTTCAGCAGCTTCCACTGCTGTGGGGTAATGGTGAATCAGATCTTAGCCAGCCACCATATCTTGTTTCGAAAGACTCAATTGAACAACTTTTGGAAGATGTTGCTGTATGTAATGTGTTTGTATTATTTAAAAATTACATGGAAATACAATTTTCTTTCTTGACTTTGAACTACTCAGAGCTTTTCATGGTTTTCTGATTTCTAACCCATTTGGAACAAATTTGCCTTGTCTCTTTTAATTTGGGATAACAGGAAACATTAAGGGGCGATGAACACTGAGGAGGAACAATATTAGTAATGATCCTATTAGAAAAATAATTAGCATGATCTTCAAGGCAGCAATTTGCACGGATGCATTCTTCAGTTTTGCTTTCATTTTAAAAGAGAAACAGAGATTGTGTTAGAAGGAAGACCATCTTGGGAACTTTGTCAAACACAGCAATCAAGGTGAAGTCCCTTAGGTAAAGTTGCAAAGAAATGCAAGTTGATGAAATTATCTTGATGAAACTATTGCAGATTCAGAGACCGAGGGAATGGGAAGAGTGACAAAGCATAATAGTAGTCAATAGGGAGATTTAAAAGAAACAGCCCGATCAGGAAAGTGACAAGCCAGATACAGTAGATGAGTGTCCAGCTGGTAACAGCAGCCAGCGTTTATTTATTTTGGATTTCAAATGTCTGAAGATTTACCAAAAAAGAAAAATAAAATTTAAAAAAAAAAAAAAAAAAAGAAGGAAAACCCAGGGATGAATTAGGTTAACTGGAAAGGAAGTGTGATGCAAACTGAATAAGGATATTGCCTACTACATGGACATAATACAAGGACAGTAAATCTTTTTCCAACATTCTATATTGTTATGATGGGAAAGAAGATTAGTTTATAACTCAGCCTTAAGGACCAACACTAGTTCTTGAATGGAGGAACGCAGGAGAGGAAAATTGAAAGACTGTAAAGAATTAAAGGGTTAAAGATTCTGTAAAACAAGGCAATGTTCCTATGGATCTGTGGTTCAAACTTTATGCATATCAGGCCTGGTGCCTGGAAAACAAGATGTGATACAAACCTACAGGGATATTATCACATGGCTCATAATTCAGTGGATAATTTAGATTGTTAGAAAAATAGCGAGAACTTCTCTCTTCAAGAAAGTTCTGAAATTTTGATCTCTGGATTTGCCAATCAGTCTAGAAAGTCCTTACATTTTGCATGAAATAGTACATGCTGAAAATATTAGGTTAATTTAATAAATGCTGATGGCAATGATTAACTCAATATGATGCCTTTTACACATCACAACAAAATTGACTTTGCTGAAATGATAAATATTGATGTTAAACCAGTCAAAAATCCATATGTTCTATGAATAATTTTAATTTTTCACACCATGATTTCCTGGCAGAAAGTACAACTATGCCAATAAGTGTTCCACCACTTCTAGTAACTACATGAAGAAAACTTATTTACAAGGAAGAAACATTGATTCCTGTGTGACAAAAGCTATAGTAGAAATATTAAAAATATAAACATGCAATTCTGAATATACTTACAATAAAACTCCTTAAAAGTTCACCCTCAATTATCATTGCGTTCTTAACGATTGAAGGATTTAACTGCTTTTATCTACCATCAATAACCAAACTTTCACTTGTGAGCAAACACAGGTCACCCACAATCTTCACTTTATAGTGTATTTGTCATTCAGAACTTTGGAGGATGATGAAGAGGATGATAATGAAGAAAAATCACAAGTCTTTTGAGAACAATCAAAGAAAGAGGAAAAGCCAGTTAAAAATTTCCTAGGCAAATAAGATGAGAACCTTAAGATGTTATGTTTCTCAAAAAAATCCTTAACTCTCGTTATTGTATGTTTAAAAGTCTGTTGTTAAAGGTTTGATAACTTCAGTGTTGTGTTACCTAAATATGCTGGTTATACCTGAGTTCAAACCATCCCTGAACAGAAAGACAGCTACATGCATAAGGTTTCACATGATAATGTGGGATGTAGATTTATAGCATTTTTGCTATTCTCTAACAACAGTCTGATTGCTTGCTCTCACTCTGCAGTAAAAGTGAGACAGCTTATTCCTCACTGAAGAAGAAAACTACCTACATTTACCATGGCATAAGTACAGGCAGTTATTGCAGAGTACCTGATATAATAAATTCAAACTATAACTTACACCTCATTAACCTGTTGAAAGACTGGGAGTCCTGTGTGATAAGCACTGTACGAACACACAGGGATAAGTATCCTTTGTCAGACAGAACAAAGAAAACAAATGACTATCTGAATCACAGAAATCAGATGACTTGCACAAGGACAAGATGCGAAGTTGCAGACCTAAGACTTGAATATTTATCTTTGAAATTCCAGTCATAAGACCAACTTTCCAATAGTACAAATCCTCTTCTGCAAACAAAGTATGCATTCAAAATATACCCATATTCTTCTAATTCAGCACTTCCATAGTTTTCTGAAGTCACATCCCTATCTAAATCTGAAAAAGGAAGTGTTGGAAAAGAACCCGCTCAGTGTAGTCACCAAAGGGCCACTGTAGCATCCTTGTGGGATGTTCTCTCGACGTGTTGCTCAACAAGATCCAAGAGCTTCTTGGTCAGGTCCCAGAGGGACAACTTACCTGAGGCACTGCTTGGGAATGGGAAATTCATCTCTTTTTTAGGTTTTTTTGAGGGGCAGGGGTCTTAAGCTGGGCTAATGCATACATATACATCAAGAAGTATTGCTCTACAGCATGCTGGGAAAAAATACCTCAAAATACAAATAATTACACTTAAGAGCCTCTACATTAATGCATCACATTTATGACAGATATCTGTGATACTTTTCTGTTATGACAGATATCCGTGATACTTTTCTGTTATGTTATAGACTATGACAGTGATTTTATAGATTTATGCTCCATTTCCTGTGTTGCATTATTCTTATGGCTTCCTTGACATAGAGATGGACCTGAGTCTTCTAAAATTAAGGCAAGAAAGCGTAATTCTACTTTTCTCCTTTGCTATTTAGTATACTTAAACAGCCATCCTAATAGCAGCCTCTAATTTTATCGAAAACTGACATGAAAGCATAATTTCACACATATATTGGACATTCAACAGCAACTTCGCTTTGGAATTACAAAGCAAATCAGCATCCCCTTGTAATTGCAATAATAACATAGTGCTGACTCTTGGCAGTTCTTAATTGCTATCTCTATTTTTCTCATTTTTTTTGCCCTGCTGTTACCATAGTGAAGCAGTGGTCATATATATGATACACCTGGCAGCTTCAAATGTCCAGATGCCAAGCTTATCTTTCCACTGTTGGCATTCGTTTATAAATCTAAAGTGATCTGAAGTGTGGATTGTTCCTAGAAAATATGTTCCAAGTGACAATTTTCAGAGAGGAGATGCTCAGCAGCAATAATCAACCTCCCATTTGAAATTTATTTTGGGTGATCACAGGCATCATAATTAAAAGTACAAATGAATTACAGAACTAAGGAGTCTTTTTCTACTTGGAATTCATGAATGAAGGCTTTAATAGTTAATGCTGAACATTTAGGTAAATCTCCAAACTGAGTTTTTCATGCACATCCCTTGGCAAGTGGTAAGGCCTCTGATCCCATCTCCACTGATGGTTAATAGAAAGAAGTGGGCTAAAAGGTAATAAGATTTGCTTTTCTGGAGCACTCAATTCCATCTAAAAGTGCCGGAAGGTACCCTTCTGACACCTTCACAAGATAGACTGTATCAGTTTCCCCCCAGTTTCCTGCAAAATAAATTGAGGATCAAAGAGGTTAGACTGCTTGCCCATGGATTCATACAGAAGCCTGGGGCACAGCCAGGATTAGAATATGAACTTCCTCACTCCCACACTCTGTTTTACCACAAGACCATTCTACACTTGGTAAACATCAGATTTGTAACTCAGCCATGGAGAAAATACTGCAGGAAAGTGATTTGTGTTTTTCCATCTTGCAGTATGAGCAAGGAAGCTCTTGAGCCAAAGAAATGGCAGTATAAGGAAGGGATGCAAATCTTAAATGTGTCTGAAATTCTTCAGCACTCTGGGACTATCAAGTACTGCTCATTTATAGATCATATAAAATTATGTCTGTTGGATGATTAAATAATTGAAGAATTCATAAACTCCAACAGTAGGGCTCACGGTGCTTAAAATGGCAATCAAAGTCTATGCCTGAATTATTGCAAAATGGAAATATTAGGTCTAAAAATATTAGTTTCTTTGCTGTATTTTTTTTTCTCTGGCCTACTAGTCTCTGATATTTCCCTTTAATAAGTCAAAATATTTTTTTTAATTCACTCCCTTATTTAAATTATGTGTTTCCCTCTGTAGACTATGACATTGCACCTCTCTCCTTGTCAATGTAGAAAGAGGCTATGCATATTCTTTTCCTCAAATGGCATAAGGAAATTTTTTTACATTGTTTGGCTTTTTTTTTAATGTGCCATCTAAACCAACATCAAGATCCAAGAGTACACAGCATCTATACCATATGATCCATATTTCCCAAACTGCAATAAAATCACATATTTGCTCTAAAAAAGAAAAGCCCGAGTCACCCTTTTCATTAAAAAGTCAATATTTTATGAGAATTGAAATGCTGAGAAATGCACTTCACTAATTCAACTTATTTTCTCATTATTTTTTTATGTGTTTTATCTGAATCACAATGAAAACTAATCTGGATCCTAATTCTGTACTGCCCTTTAGCTTTTTCTTTATGAATTCAAAGAAAAGAATGATAATGAGATGTTGAACTTTAACATCTGAAGATGCCAATAATTAAGAAAAAACACTAAAGAAAATATAACCAAATTTTAGCAATTTGAATCTACAAATAATGTTTAAGAAAGAGAAGTGAATGTTTTCACTTAAAGTTCAATTTAAGAATTTTGGTTGTTCTCCAGTGACTTCCTTTGCCAGTGGTTATTGTAAGTTACTGCAGCTATATGCTGTGAGAGAAGTACTAAACTGGGAACTTAATATAGATGCATACTCCCAGGCATTCTGTTTCACTTATTCATCATTTTGGAGCATGGAGTAAAAATTATGAAATATAGTGGAGAAGATTTTGTTTTTCAGGCAAATAATGACCTACTCATGAGCTCTCAATAATATGCAAGCATTCAGAATGGAATTAAAAGTTTTAAAATAATTCTAAGTGGGAGCGCAAAATAATCAAAGGCATAAAATGTCACAAAACAAGGCAGAACCTTACCAAACATATTATGCAAGACTGATTTGGTAATTTGCCTTGGAAATGCATGGAATTTGTCTGAGTTGTTCTTTTAAGTATTTCACATGGTGCTTTGGGAGAACGAATTGGTTAACATGGAGAAGTTTAGAACTAGTGTGGAAGTTAGACAAAGTAAAGTAACAGGACAAAATAGTTGAAGATACTGAAGGAGGCTTACCAGTAACAAATCCATTTGGGAAATTAGTTAATATTTTTTCAGTGACCTTGTTGCAAAAAGATAGCTTGTTTTAATGGAATTAATTGATGTCATGACATTGGAAAAACACCCTCAATATAAAAGAGGTTTGGAAGACCTGATGGCCTTAAAGACCTGCATAATAGTAATGGGGTAAAAATTCAATCAAGCCAAGGCCAGTGTTACACACTTAAGGGCTAACATTAAGAACTTATGTTATAAGCTCAAAAGATTAGAAAAAGAGAGAATCTGTGTTTATCAGTAATGCCTATGAACCTTAGTGATATTCTTAAAAAGACAAGGGTAATTCATACTTGTATCAGGCAAGGCACTTCCAGAAGGAGCCATGGCAACTGAGTGTCTTTACACAAGGTACTGCTGGTTGCTTTGGAGAACTATGCAATATTTAGGACCACTCAGCAAAGAGCAAGGGAACAAAATGGCTCTTGGAGTATCAGAGAGCCACGAGTCTTAGAGGAAGATTAAAACTGGGTTTGTTTTGGGTAATCTAATAAAACAGGGGCTAAATGATATTGAATTACTATCTATAAATACACAGACAGGGAAACACCAGGGCTAGATAGGATCTGTTTAGACTAAAGGACAGCATTGGCACAAAATCAAATGGATAGAAACTGGCCATAAATAATTCTAGCGTGGAAATCAGAAGAAGGTTTTTAGTCATTAAGAGAAAGATATTCCATGTAATGTATTTCCAGCAGACTTTTTGCCTCTCTCACTCCATAAGTTTGTAGAAGGGATTGCAAAGAACAAATCTCTGCAGCAGAAGAGATTGGGGCCCAAAGTTCCAAGAGTTTCCATACCGGGTTAAATGCCCATTCCTTTCTTGCTAAATAAAGAAAACCTGCTGCACATGAAATGTCATATCACAAACCAAAATACATTGAATCTCTGTCTTTGCTGGTTAATGCGTCAAAATGTGAGGTGGAGGAACTAAATAGAAAACAAATGTTTTACAAAAAGGTAAAGATGGCTAGCTGAAAAATGCTTTATTAAGTTCCCTCTTAATTAAAGAGATTGTACAGAAAGGCAAATCCTGTCGTGTAACCTGTTTAAAAAACACCCAATGGTGTAAAGTTCCTAATGACTCCTTTAAACTTTATTAGAGCATTGTGCCAGCCTGGAAAAGGATGCTGCCTGAACATTTAGACCATTATTTTTTTATTTGTACTTGGATTTATGTCAAAGCAAGACAGGAAGAAACACTAAACTTTTTACTGTAATGAACCTTGGCATTTGACTTCCATTATAAACAATGTGAACTAAAAATGCCTGGAGGCACTATACCTTGTGCATCTGGCATTTATGCAGCAGATTACCAGCACTCTTACTGACCTTGGCAGCTCTGCAGGGGACATACTGTATATTCATTGAGCAGAGCTGATTTAAAAAATCTCTTGTCTGTGCACATCCGTATCAGGGTGAAGCTCAACTTCTCTCCATCATTGTGTCAAAGGGATTCATGTGAACTTCATCATGCTTCCAGCAAAGCACATTTGTGAAGGTGTGAAATCAGATGGTGAGTGTATTTAAAAGCCCTCTGTTTTGCACCCCTCGAGCTCTTACATGTGTGTGTAACCCACTGTGTTCAGTGCAAAAAAATGTTATTTGTTACATACATTTGAGGGCCTACCAGATCAAAGGGTATAAGCATTAAGGGCCAAGATTTCCCTAGACTCTTTTGCAATTGTGTGGAATAGCTGTACACAAGAAGCTTTCTACTTACATGTTCTGTGTAAAAGTCATCTCTAGCACTTCAAAGGAATAAAGTTTGAAAAGCAGGCCACTGCCATCAGACTTGTTGGATGGTAATCAAAAGCCTACTAACATGAAAGGTTTGGAAGAACAGATGCAGCACTCAAAAGCAAACAGAGACTGTACTCACTTTCTTTGCTCATCATTTCGCTGCACCTTTAGGAACCAAGTCTCCAAAAATTTCAAGCATACTAGGCTCAACTTGGCCATCCGATCTTAAAAATACTTTATAACCAGAGTCTGGGTTTTCCTGCAATGCAGTACTTTACTTGAAGTTATAATGGTGGTAGCTGTAGCAGTTCCTAGTCTCAATTTCCCTCACTGTTCAGTTCTACTTATAAGAAGACTTAAAAAAATAAAAATGCAAAGAATGCAAATTAGTTCTTCTGCCAATCTATTTTGTGCATGTTTACTTTCAGCAAAGTTTTAAAACAAAAAATTAGTGGAGGCTTAGAACCCAAACTCTTTGGATTACTCAGAAAAAACCCACTTATTTCTGAGAAATAAAAGAGCCAAAATTATGAATACTGTTCTAAATATTAATTAATTTATGTATGACTAATACATATTATTTAAATATAGACATATTATAATCTATGTATGCTATTATATGTATATTAACGTTCAGAGCCTCTCAGAAGATATTTTTCATTACACAATAAAAGGCATATCTACCAAAACATGTTATTTAGACATAATGGAGTCTATAACACTTCTTTTGAATTTACCATTCTAAAAACACATCTGGTAACTGCATATACTGAATTTCTGAAGAGCTTAAAGAATTTCTCATGAACTTAAAGAATAGAAGAACCTCTTTACAAAATAATCTCTTCTTTCATTGAATAATGCAGTAGTCCAAAGTGCTTGCTAAGTCAGATATAGCTATCTAAAGTGTGTTTGAAGAATGGCTGAAATAATTATATATCCACATTTTGAAGTTGTACGTTAGCTGAAGAATGCACACATTTTCTAAGAAGTGTTTACTAAACAATTATCCTTACTTTTTTCTATTTTTTAAAAAATTTGTCATAGATATTTTATCATAAGCAGAAATACCCTAACCCAACATGCTGTATCTTTATTCTTGCAGTAGAAAAATACAAACTAACCTCTCTTCCAGTCCCAAGAATGCTAACAAGGGAAAAAAATGAGAAAATGTTGGCTTTTCATTTACAACATCATATTCAGCAGTCAAAAACATTGATCGAAATATTCCCTAAAACTAATTAACCAATTGAAACTAATAGCAGCCCTTAGTATTTCACTTATTTAAGCAGGCTTTGTTCATTTGACATGTTTAATTTTGGCTGCCAAGCACAAAATGAGCTTCCTAGTCATTTAATTACCTGAAATTATGAGTATCTTCCTGATAGAGAGTGCCAGTTAGATAGTCAGGGCAGAACTTTTGGCTTTTATTCCAGAGATTTTGTGTTGCTGATGTGGCACAAAGCTGACCCAATGGTTTAAGTTCCCAGTCCTCAGCCTTTCCAAAAACTATTCTTGAGGGAAGAAGCATAGGAGCAAAATGGGGATGGGAAAAGGTAGAATGCCATGTGCAACGGCCCATTCGATCCTTGTCCATGATAAGAGTGTGCAACATTGTAAGTTAGAGTATCCTAAAAATAATCTTAAATTAGGGAGCAGATTTTCTTCACTAAACAGGAATTATAAAATCATCAGAAAATGGCTGAGAGGCACCCTCCCCCTAGACTTTTCTTCAGGTACTTTGAAAGAATCAATTCTCTGCTGACACCAGTACAAACATTCAAAATATCTGATTTCCCATATATTTAAAGTTGTGAAAAAATGAATGCCTCTTTTTAAAAAATTCTTTACTTTTTAATGACAACAAGTGCAGGGTTATTTGAGGAAAATAATATTTGAGGAAAAGCTATATTTCAGTTCTCCCTTTGGAGTAATATTTTCTACTAAGTTAACAGGTCAAAGAGTCTTCTATTTTTCTGCTAGAACCAAGCCTGTCATACTTATTGACATGAAAGGATTAGACACTGGGTAGGGGGGTATTGTAGAGTATAGCAATGTCAATTTAGCATGTATATTAACACTTAAAGAGCCTACAGAAGAAATGAGGCATTCTTAGCTGTAGTGCTGTTCTTTCTGTACTGCAGCAGATACTTCAGGTCACACAGTGAGGCAACTTCTTATACAAAATGGAAGGACAAACAAGGAGACGTTGTTTCCCTCTGTCTTGTTTTTTCAAATACAACGTTAGTTCTTGGAAGTACATTTATACAGTTTCATTTATGTCTCCAACATATGAAATTTTAAGAGATTTCTATTTATTTTTACTACATATTTCTGAGTGTGTTGACTCTAGGTGCTCTGAACTTGAGTGGTTTTGCAAGTTCAGAGTGCCTGTCTCGTGCGGCTTGATATGTAATTAATCACACTAGAGTAGGATTATATGTTAAACACTTTGTCTGTATTTTGAAGAAAATCTTGCTCTCCAGAGGCTGCTCCTTTTTCAATGTAGTAATGTATATAAGGAACTTTCCATTAGCAAACATGTTTGAACAGATATAAATTGCTTTGCAGCATTTAATTGCAGCATTCAGAATACAGAATACAGAATACAGAAAAAAAAACCTAGACAAATGACAAAAAAACCCACAAATTTGTTCGCACTAGTGAAATAGAGTAACTTGCTTTATAGAAGTTTTCGAGTGGTAAAAATTAATGAATGAGAGCTAAAATATATCCATGGTTAAGCTCTGATTTAGTTTAGGATGGCTGACGTGATATACATTCACATCAGGAATAAAAGACAAAATCTAATGAATATTAGCAGGAAAAAATCAGCAAGTGAAACCCTTGAAGATTATTTCTTTTTTCTGCAGAAAATCCAAGCATCAGCTACTGCTCAGATGAAGGTCCGCAGCAAATCAGGGGGAAGATACCCTTCAATGCTCTGCCATAGCAGACATTCTGCATGGGATTCATCTGAACAAAAAGGCTTTTAGTCCCACAGAAAAATAGGCACTTCTGTGCTGAAAATCCTATCTTTTTGAACTAAACAGCTACATTTGGTCAGATGAATCATGAAATAAAAATGCCTATCTCTCTCCATCCACTGTGCTGCTCTCTCCCAGAGTTCATGCAGATGTCCTTGCTGGAATTTCTGACATTTCTGTGATAAGAATTCCATCCTAGCTACCACCTCAGCATTAGCGGCTGAGCACATTTGCAGCTGCTTACAAAGCCCCCTTACCCTGATAGTAATCCAGCTCTACATGCTTGGGCAGCTGTGCACAAAGTACTCTCTCTGATGACCAGCCTGAGCCCTTGGGTACTGTAGCTGTTCCAGTCTGTGTTGTCAGGCAAATTCTGTAAGATTCAACAAGTCCATATGGGAACAGTACTTACTGACTGGATAATGGTACATAAGTTCCAGTGTAGAAGAATAAGAAAAATTACAAGTTAAGATCTTCAGGAAAAACAGAAAAGGGAATTCAGTAAAAAAATAAAACCACATCTAAAACAATCAGAAAATGCTTCAGCTCGGTCCATAGCAAATAACAGAAAATTACAGTGTAAGGTGAAAAACGATAAATAATTTTGGTGATTTTTATAAACCACAGACCTTCTCTTTTGTACTCTGAGCAGAAATCATCACGAGGCTGACACGTACAATCCTTCTATGGGTGCTCTGAGCTTACACTAGTCACCATTTCTCTATAGGTATTAACTACACTTCTCATATTCTCCTTTGAATTCTGTGTTCAAAAGGATAATACTCGGCCTGGTTTTTAAATTATTTTTCACTTACTTCACTCAATCTTCCTCTCTCATTCCTCACAAAAATTGATAAAAATGATAAATTGACCATTTTCTTTGACTCAAATATAGGAACTTCCTGATACTGCTGATGCAGCCCTTTGTCTTCTCTCCTCTTTTCAGTTCCACTTGCGCTATGGAGACTAATTGAGATGGAAGAGCACAGCTGTTCATTAAAACACAATGTGTACAGCAACTAAGTCTCCTAAAGGAGTCATTCCTTCAATCTGTTTCAATATGTATTTCTCTGTATATATTTATATAAAGGGAAAAAAAATGAAAAAAAAGAAAAATAGGACCACAAGTCTAAGGGTACTACATTTTGCTAGGAAAAAGGTATTAACTTATAATTTCCTTCCAGTAATTTCTATCAAAATCACACTGGAAGGAACTCTCCTAGAAAACAATGGCGAATCAGAGAGAAATATATAACAAGAGAAATATACAAGAATAACTGCAAATAGTTTATAAGTCAAGCATGGTGTTTTGCTGGAGCAAAAGTGTCTTCTTGAGCATGTATTGCGTTGGCAGCACCAGCCGAGTATGCTGTCTCCAGCAGCAACTCAAACCAGAGGGGCAGAGGGGAAGTAGGAACTAGTAACCGTAGTTTCTCCCAACCAATCCCCTAGACTTCAACAGTTTTTAGCTCAGGCCATTTCCTGAACCACAGAGAGAGTTTGTCTGTTTAGTAGCCTCCCGTGGATAGTTCTTCAAATTTTCCAGTGTCCTTTGAAATTATGCATCCACAACATCTTTTGGTGAGGAGCTTGTCAGGTCTGCTACCTGAAAATCAGATAACTATGAATGCACCATTTGTGAGGTAGAATCAGGACAGAATAGTAAGACAAAACTAACTAAGAGCCATCTATCTTTAATTCTCATAGCATATACCCAGAAAAATATTGAGGCTTTTTACAAACCTGTTGCACTTTCAGATAAAATCTATTTATGAAATATTTCTTTATTCTACAGAAGTATATGGATTATTAAAAATTTTCTTCTTCTCTCTCCAAATGACTCCTTTGCATTAGTAATAATCATCATTCTGTAAAGCTTTGTCTCTTTTAGTATAGATGTAATCATTTGATGTTAGAGTCAATGTCATTTTTCCAGGAATTTACAAGGCTGCTATCACTGTGACACTTCTCAGCTTGTTTGCTTGGTTTTGGCAGAATACCATAAGTGGAACTTTAATTTTGCTGCCTCATCCCAGTAAACTACTACCCCCATCCTTTCTCAAGACTTTTCCATTGAGAGTATTTCTTTTCCTTTGAAGAGCAACCAAATTGTGTTTTAACAATTTGTAAGCTGCATGAGGGGCAACCTACCAAATCCAAGTTTTAGGCCTTAACTGTACCTTTTTAGGTCAGCTTCGCTATTTGCTCTGATCTTTTTTCATTTTGAATTCTTTTACTTGCAAGAGAATCTACGGCTTATAAATCACTCTTCAGAAATATCCACAGCAGTATGTAACAGAAAAGTAGTGAGCTTTGTGTTTCAGTCTTAAAAGGAATCATTTTCAGGAGGATACTATAAAAGCTAGTAGAAGAAATGATGAATCACTTCAAATTATTTTTTTAAGAAGAACAACTGAATAAAGATTTTTTTGAGAGCTGGTGAAAACATAATGGTCTAATTTCCTGAATGAGTTGTAAATTGTCAACAGCTTTCACTTTAATAAATATTATTTTTCTTCACATGAAGTTTATTTTAAGTCTTGGATGCCCAGGCTTCAAGGACTAACGATATAGATAGTGTGAGGAAGAACACAGAGGCAGTGTCTTTGCATCTTAATTATAGCAGCCCTATTCTTTCCAGCACTGAACCAAGCTACACCCAGAGGATGGGGAGATAAATGTGGGAGCTCTAAGCTTGACGTCTAATATCTGCTACCGAAGATTTGGGATTTGATTTAGTGCCTCTATTGGAAGGTTTGAAAAAAAACAGGTCTTCCATCTTCTTTTAATAAATTCATTTTCAGACCTGCAATTTACCTTTTTGGCAGTTTTACGATTCAGAACAATGGGCCTTTTTTTAGTTGTGTAATTTTTTTGGCTGTTTCTGTTTTGTCTCACATTTATAAACAGAAAAACAGTGTTCAGTAATTTGCAGAATAGGGAAGCAGGAGACATTCATAGTTCCCTAGCTGGAAAAACTTTGCCATGATTCCTGAGTGTAAAAAGGCTGGGAGACTATTTGACAATTTTTATCAGTGATAAAACGATATTTGCAAATTACCAGATCACATTACATTAACTCCATATACACCTGCTATACTGGAATTTCTGAAAAGCAACAAATTCTGAGGTGACATAATAGAAATAAATTCTAGCAGAAGGGAAAATATTTTCTTCAAGGAGGAAAAGAATCTCACGGTAATATGACTGTGCTTCTATTTGCTATTAATCTTAAAATAAGAGGATGTCACAGCAGGAAGCGAGAGAGTGGGCAGGAGGTGCTTAAGAGGACATATATAAGCTCTGCAGTCTAGTGCTCCTGGTGAATCTGAGACCTGAAAAACACGGGACACCAAAGGTTAGCCAAATTTGTAGAAGTTCAACACACATGAACAACAGGTTGTTTGATGACAGACCATATGAAAGAGTGTGGTGGTTGCTTTGAGCAAAGACAACAGGATTACATGTTCACCTCCTCTTAGGGGACTTTCTGAGCTTGTACCAAGAGACCACTGGCGCATCAGTGTGACCTTCCACTTCTGTTGGCCTCCTCATTGTAGCTTCCACTGGGTAGCAATGAGTGACTGTGAACTGTGTGATGAAACAAGTAAATGTACCATGCAAACAGTCATCTGGTACCAATACCAACAGCAAGATTATTTTAATAACAAAAACTTAATAAACAATAGCTGTTCCAATAAATCTTGGTTGTGATCTGCCCCTCTGTCTCAAGAACATGTTGGGGAAAAAGGAGGTGACAAGAGCAGCCTAACCCCTCTGCATACAGGCACTGCATCCTACCTGGTGGTTGTTTTGACTAACACATATACTGTTACTGCACATTCTTAAAGGAATGTACACTCTAACTGAGAAAATTAAAAAGAGTGACACAGCTTTTGGGTCAAACACAACAGTTTCTCTCTTGTACTGACCTTTCACAAACCTGGATGCCTTGAACAACTGGATCAACCAGTTTTTAAATAAATTTTTAATTGCTTTTAAATAATATAAAAAGGAGGAAGAAGATAATCTGTATCCTATACAGATATAGATAGAATCATGCAATCTGTCCTCTGTCGACCAAAAGAAAATAAACTGCCGAGATAGATGCAGTGATTCATTGCAATAGCATCCTAGTAAATCAGTTCTGCTATCTATGCAAATCACAGTAGATATTCTGTGCTCCAAGTTCCATTTATTTGGTAGGAAGCAACTGCTGGGAATGTCCCTTGGTCAGAAACCAACCCCAGCTCCACAATGCTTTTGGTCCTTGCTTGCACATAGACTTAGACAGGGTCCCAGGGTGTGACTGCTCCATGTACACTTACCTGCTCTGACTTCACTCTTTTTGCCATTACTACTGCAGATAGGATGAGTAGGGTGACAGTGTGATAGATGCTTACAGGCTGTTTCCTTAGGGAAAATCCCTTCCATGCATCAGGACCCATAACAGGAAAAAGACTGTGGTATGTCCTTACTCAGGTTGCTTATGGGTCAATATAAAGAACGTGTTGTTATCTCTACTATATCTTTATTTTCATTTAGATCCTCTTCTGGAGATTGTGGGAGGAATTCTGGAATGATGCTGTGTTAAGCACTTATTTAAGAAATTAAATGACAGCATTATTCATATAATAAAACATTTGTCTTCACTTGCTTCGAATTTCCACAAGAGTTTACTGCACTAAGGGAAGCACAACTGCTTTTATATTTCCATTAAATTTTGTTGATTCATAGTAAGAATCAGTGTTGCATTCTTGTTCTTTTGATTCTTGCTGTCAACATCCTTTTCAGTAAATGAAGGTCCCATAGGGCATCTTTGCCCTTCCTTTTTACACATTTGTCTAAATCCAGTAAGAATGGAAAAAACACTTAGGCTTTTAAAAGAAAAAAAAAAAAACACTACAATAAAAATTTTAAAAAACAAAATAAACCCAAAAAAAAAACCCAACCAAAAAAAAACCAACAAAAAACCCCACCACACACCAAAATACCTCACTTCAAACAGTATCATCAGGACAATTAAGAATTTAGCCTCCACTCAGCATGCATACATTACTCTGATTAACATTATCAGGAAATACAGGCTCACAGACTGGAGAATAGGTCCCTTAGCTCAGAAGAGAGCATTACTCTTGTATCTGAATGTGTCCTTTTAAAAAATGACCCTTAAGTTTATCCCACAGCAACTATTTTCCCTTTCACTGCATGTTTGAAACTATTTTAGTTTGAAGTGCTGTCAGGAAAATAAAATCTTGTTATAGAATTCCCCACAGAGTTTGAACGTCATGTTTAAAGAAGAACTTGATATTAATTGCAAGATATGTGGAAATAAATTCTGTGATACCCATCTCACAGATGGCAAGAGGCCTATATGGATGTAACAGGGAACAGAGTCCATCCAATTTATTCTCCTTAATTCAATACCGTACAAGAGTGTTTTTGGAAAGAGAGAAAAAAGTAAAGGAAGAGGAATTGGAAACTCATTTTGTCCTCTTGTTTTCTAAAATGTCATTATGATTAATGGTCTATGGATAATTTCCAGGTCTATATTCTGCAGTAACAATAACAAAAATGTAAACTTCTATATGCAGATATGGAATCTAGTTAAAAAAAAAAAATAAAACCCACACAAACCTCAGAGAAGCTTTACAGAATCTTACTTCTGTTCCAATTTTCCCCATTATATATGGGAGGAAATGTATTTTAGCAAGCCATTTACTGAAACAATCTCAAAACCTATTTCATTAACTCATGTTCCTCATATCAGCTCACAAGGAAAAAGATTCAATGTTTTGCCTTCTCAGCCCTTTTGATGGGCAAAACATTATACCTCCCTCACAGATGTGCCATCATGCAGAGCTGCTTTCAAAACAAGTTTAAAGAAGATATGTTGGACTAGCAATTAAATTCAATCACTCTGTTTAGCTAACAGATACTAAACCACAATGTCTTTTTCCAGTAGAATTCAGGCTTGTTTCTAACTTACTGTAAAACTAACTTGAAGGCCATCAAGTCATTTCCTTCTATGTATGCCAGAGATTGTCCATTGATTGGATACCAGATGCTATAATTCACTTGTGTATATACAGTTCGATATCTCTTGTATTCCTCTGTGTGAAGTCTCTTATCTCTTCACTAAAAAATAGATGTGTTTAATCCCGGCAGAATGTGTTTCTTCTAGAAAGTTTACTGAGAATGGAAAGTAATTAAATAATCGGTGTGTGGCCTAAGAAGGTTAATGCTCTTCATTATTCTTATAGAAAAAAAATCTACTTAGGTCAATTGGAGTATTTTAGTTAGCTTCAGAGACTTTTATGGCTAAAATGAATCATTAAAGCTTCTACTCTGAATGCCTTCATATTACATTTCATCCAATTAGCGTTCCAGTGTGTTCACTAACCTGTTTTGGCTAAAACTTATCTTTCAAAAAGGCGTCCAACCTTGCTTTTATAACCTTAGAAGTTGAAGGACTAGTCACATCGATACGTGTGTTGTTTCAGAGATTAAAATCTGGGAGAAAAAGACATTTGCAAACTTATGCTTTTCAAACACATAAATTCCCTTGGTTTATGTTTCCAGAAACTGGCTCATTTTCTTCCTATCGTTGATAAGTTTTAGCCTTTTACTATCCATTTTCTTCCTCAGAAACTTATTCACATAATTTCTCATTTCTCCTTTTAACAAACAAAACATCTTTCTCTGTCTTCATAAATCTCCAGCTAATATTAGTTAATTAGGAACTACCTTGAACTAGTTTCTGTAGTATAGAATCATATGTCTGTATAAGACACAAAATATCTATTATCTTTCTTCCATAGTTTTTAACATAGATTTAGAAACCGTGGTTAAAGAGTGAATTGCAGCTGTCACATACAGATGTAGAATTACCTAAATGTATCCTAAATGTGTGTCAATCTCTCCTAATCTATAAATCTAAAATTATTTTTGCCCTTTTACTATACTACCACACAGGATAGTTTCTTGTCTGCTATAACCACCTCTTGGAGTTGTTATTTTCCAGAGCTGCAGCCCCTTATTCTGTACTAACCGTTACATACTTCAGTTTTAGATATGTGATTTAGACCTATGCAAATATGATAACTAACTAACTCATGCTACTTCTATGCATTTCAAGATTTTTCTACTGCTCTTCAGCTGCCTCTATCTTTCATTTAATGATGAACTCCTGCACTGGGTGCTAGCAAGGCACTAGTACCTAATGCTAGCTCCTTTTCACTCTACACAAAGTTAAATAGGAGATAAGGGCTAGTGACTGGCATGGGTGAGTTCCAAGCTAGGAAGCTTGTACATTTGACTGAAAAGAGTAGGAAGTGCTGCAATAGAAGATATATTACATCATTCTCAAATGCAACTGTGCCAGCAACAGCAGCTGGGAAGAGTATGGGGTTCTAATTACAGACTGCATCCATCTCTGTGAACAGAAGCAAATCTCCTTCCTAAGTTTCAGGGCTGCAGCTTGCTTGGAGAGGCATAATGAGTTAGGATTAAATGTTCACTTACAATAGGATGACATTATAGGATGTAAGCAGATGTTGCATGTAAGAGCTTTAATGATGTATATTTCAGTGCACCAAAACTTCAAACTTCTAAAATTAAGTCTTTATAAACCCAAATCTAAGTGTAAAGATCCCTGAATTTATTTTGGGATGCAGAATCAGTGATTGGAAGGATGTTCTCTGTGCATGCTAAGTAAGATTATAAACCAGTCAGAAAGTTCTTCAAAGAAATATTAGGAAAAGGAGACAACAAATATTTAAATATGAACAGGAATTGTGGCATTACAATGCTAAAAGTCAAAGTTTACCAAACAATATGGAGGAGCTAGCATGTTATCATATTATTTCTCTCATTGCAAACTTATTCCCCAAAGATTCCAAATTAAGATAGCACTGTTCTAGTCTCTTCAATTAGGACTGTTACTAACAATGCAATTGTAGTTTTGGGACATTGATGAAATAATATTATATAACTCTGGCTTCAAAGTGCACATATTAAAGGCCATGAGTTGGGTTCAACCACATCTCCATTTTGTTTGGTTTTTTATACCTGTTTCTATGGCTTCATCACTGCTGGTGGATCAAAAAAAAAAAAATTCCTACTTTATCCAGAAGATTATTAAGCAAAAAAGAACCTACTGAATACCCCTTTAAAGGCTGTACAAATATCAGTAATAGGTGCTAGGTGGATTTCCTCTGCATCATCTGTACCATGAAACCACGTATACTGATGCCCTTGTTCTCCCCTCTGATGTTTAAAAACCTACATCAAAACACAGGACTTTTCGAGCGGGTGGAAGTCTAAGCAGAATTACAATAAATCGTGGCAAGGGAATTATTTAGAGGCAGAAGACTAGATACCTAGGCCAGGCTTTTGCTTCAAATAGATGGCAAACCTGAGGAGGCCTTACATCACAAGATCATTAGGGCTGACACATCTGAGCTTCCCCTGATCCCCAGGTATCAATTCTTCCAAGAGCACCCTCTCACAGGGGGACACACTGCTACACAACACTGGCCTGTGAAGGACATCCGAGAGTTGGGGCTGCCTGGTACTAGATGTGGCCTTCAGAATCAGGCAGCTACAACCAGACACTGGCAAACCCCCCCTCTTATGAGAAGAAACGATCTTAAACGAATAGTGCAAGACTATTGACAGTGTCAGCTGCTTGCAAAAGCTTTGCTTGGATTTTCAATTGAGATGGTTCTAGAAGACAAATGAAATGCAAGGACTAGAAAACCAAAATAATTCCCTTTCTCCTATTTGATGGAAAGGAGTTAAAAAGGGATCTGAAACCATTTTTGTTTGATATTCCTAATCATTCCTCATAGAGTAGATATCTATAAGCAGAAAATAGCATCTTGCTTAATAAGTTCTTTTCGTTATTAACAATAAAGAGAATCATGAATCTACAAAATTTTAAAATGGCAAATAAAGCTTTTAAAATATTCTTAATGGAACTAGTTAGCTAAATATTATGGTAAAACCCATGGTGCTCTATACAAGAATGTCTCAAAATAAAAGAAGTGCAGATAAATCATGAGCACTATCAACAACCGCTACTTTCTTCGGCAATTACAGTGCTTCAGAACAGACTTTTGCTTCTACATTTCTCTTCTAGTGAGAGTGCATCCATTTATTCATCCCTATGAATGAACTGCCTTGAATACCATTAATGTCAATAAGGAGTTTTTAAGGAGTGTTGGTGTCAGGGAGCAGCAGGAGCTGCTCTGGGAAGGAGGATGAGCAGGATCTGAGGGGGACTCCAGGACAGACTGAGCTCATCGACAGGCATCACCCTGGAACTAGCGGAGGGGCCAGCAGGGCAGGGCTGTCACAGCAGTGCATCCTATCAACAGTGCAGTGGCAACGAGACAAACGTGAGGGGACGAGTCAGGTCCGAGGTCAAGTCAGCCCAGGAAATTCAGCCATCATCTGGGGACAAGGCACAGACACATTGAAATCTTAGCTCAGCAACAACTGCAGGTTGAACTGAAATGAGGTGCCCAGGCCCATGTGTACAGTGTGGAAGAGGGTCCCAGAGGGTCCCAGGTGAGGCTAGTGAAAAACACTATGCACCACTGGTGCCCTCGAGGCATTGACACAGAGATCCTCTTTTCTTTTTTCTTTTTTTTTTTTAATGCTAAGTACGCTGCTTCTGGCATGTACTTATAATTACTTTTCTTATATTTTGACAGACATGTACAGCTGCGCTCTTCAAGTGCTTAAAATTCTTATTAACATGGGTTTTTTCATTTCAAAAAGAGCAATATGCAATACCTATTCATAAATAAATATGAAATTGGGTCATATTGGTTCAGTGACAGCAGTTTATTTGTGCCTCAAACATTCCTATGCAAAATTAGCCAGAAAATAAGAAGGAAAATTCTCTAAGTGGCTTCCTAGGATCTATGTACAGAAGGTGGAGGGTTTATTCAGCCACCTACAACAAAGGCTGAGTCACATTCTTCAGGAGCTACAAAAAGTCCAGTGCTTCCTGAGGGGTCCTCTCTCCCTGCTTGCCATTCGTATGCACACACCTGCTTCCAGCAGCATGGCTCCATCCCTACAGGCACTTCCCAGACACAGTATGTTATTTTCACTGCTGTGGCATGGAGAGCTTGAATTTAACACTGAGATTACTTTTATTTAAACACTGCACAACTCAAGCAGTGAGAGTTTGGCTTCAACTGCAGACCAGAGCCTAGGGCTTCGAATATAGAAGCCAAACTTTGTTCTCTGTAGCTGCAACCCATTTCCTGGCTGAAAAATAGTAACTACTGCATGCAGAACCTGTACAGAAGTTGTGCAGCTTCACAAGGATAGATTTTTATTGAGAAAAGTCACTGCATAGAAAAAATCTTACTATTACTAAGGTACTGAATAAACATGGTGACAAAGAGCAAGGACAATTAGCTAAATTTAGAGCACAGATTCAAATCCCTTCACCTTACATTGCCGATCATGTCTATTTTAGGACCATAGTTGCCAACAGAGAAAGACATTTCAACAGATAAATTAGAACACTAGTGGCCTGGAGGTGCTGAGTTTTTTGTCTGCTGTTCATACAAAAAGTCTAAGTGACTAAGTGGCCTATGCTAGGTGGTTTAATCAGAGCCTAGAATAGTAACTGGTATAAATATCATTTCTGCAAATCTTTCTTTTATTCCACCCATGCATGCTGAGTTTAGAATAAGGTACTCCTTTTTTACTTATTTTTTCATTTGGAGGAATGATAATTCTTTCCCTCATGCAGGCTGCTCAGGAGTTTGTCTTCTGACAAACACAGGTTTCTTTATGCCTGGAAACAGTACTGGGAAGAGATATAGCTGGTGGGATCGGGATTGTTTTGTTAGTCTAGCCCTGCTGTGAAGCTTGGAGAGATCTGAATTGTCTTGTATTTATTCTTCATTTTATGTTTTTTCTGCATAGTAGTAACAAAATGCATAATACTGTCTTGAAAGGAAATTTTATTTTTTAATTCTTCTCCTAGACATGTAATTTATCTAACAAACACTACTTTTCTTTGTTCTCCCTCTTAATTAGCCCTCTCAGAGTTCTTATTTCCTATTTTGTTTCACAGGCACGCCCACCTTCCTTTGATTTCTGCTCTGTGGTCACCCTTCTTGAAGAGCAGTTTTTCCCCTACCACGCATTTATTCTTATCTCAGCAACCAGAATATGTCCCTTTCTTTGTGTTTATTTTGGCATGCTTTCTTTTTAGTTTTATATCTAAATGTTATTTTTCTCCCTGCCTGTCTTTAAGGATTCAGTTGACACAGAGAAAGCACAAGTTTCATTATACCAGATTTCTAATACTGTTTTTGGATTGCTTATGTCAGATATTTTAAATCAGTTAATCCAATACCCTTCAAATCAAGTAGGTTTACTGTTCTCCTGAAGAGCTAATTTTATCATCTTGCCAGTATTATAAATGTACTATCTGTCTTCTCAGTCAACATCTCCATTAGAAATACTACTCTTATATCTCAATCATTTCAAATTACAGTTTTACCAAAAGCTGGCCTAGAAGTACTGGCTCACTTACACTGCTTTGTTCATGTCTGAAAAGGGAAAACAAGGACCTTGTAAAAGCTCTTACTTTTCCGAATCTGAGTAAAAGACTGACATGGTAATGGCTAGACAAAAGCTATTGCCTATGCTGCCCTCCCTTCCCATTCCAAGGTAATATTGCTTAAAAAACAAGTGCCGTTCTGATACTTCATCTTTAATTTAGACTTCCCTAGAATTTGTCAGCTTAAACCAGAGACTTAACACTATTTTTATGCAGCTTTTTTGTACTTAATGACAGACAATCCATTCTGCTGTGGAGCAGTAAACAAGCTCACTGCAAGATGCCAATTGGGAATCACAATGGGAAATAACTGATCTCCTGTGTGATATTAGCTAAAACGGTGTGTCCTACAGCCAACCTTGAGACTTGGTAAAACATTGTTTTGTGAGCGATTAACTCACACTTAATACAAGCTAGAACAAACACCATACATTATCAGATAACACAGAGGCATTTTTAAACAATTTTATTTTGTTGAGAGGCGAATAAAGCTAGCAAACATATATATCTGTCAAGAGACATTTGTGTATTAATAGTTCACATATGTATGTACATATGTGTGTATGAAGCTAAAAGGAAGTTAAAAGCAATTTTAAATCTGATCTCTACTATTTTTTTGCTACTAATACTGAAGTAGTACTGAAGTTGGTTATTTTAGGCAAAAATACACGCGGTCAAATTCACCTATTTTCTCAGGTGTCTATGGGGTGCTATAGCTCATGCCAAAACAAAAGAACTGTAAATCTGAAATAGCAGGAAAAGTGGTTGGCGGTGGTGGTGATGTTGAGTTTCTATTTTCATTTAGAAAAATAGTCTAAAGCATCTAAAAAGTGCTGTTGATATTTGCAAGTAACGTTAGCGGAACACTTTCATTACACAGCAGTAGGATTGAAGAAGAGAAACTTTAGGAAAATCCATCTGTTGACACCTATCAAATACTTGACTTCTCCCAACAAATAAATAAACAAACAAATAAATACAACAAAACCACCACCAACAAAACAACAACAACAACAACAACACACACAAAAAAAAGCCAGACTAAACCAAACCAAAACCCGCCATGAGATCATAATAAAAGCTCAGCTCTAAGTCTAACTGGGGTTCTGATTTTTTTTTGGTGGTGAAAAGGTATAAGATAGAGAACTTATTTTAAGCTCAGCAGCTAACAAACTAAGGATAATGCACTATCCTTGAGTTATTTTTAGCTTATTCAGGTCATGGAGAAGGTAAAAGAAAATGTGACAAAGAGAAAATTATATAAAAGGGAAGCATGACTCAGGTTCAGGCCTGAAAAATACCTTCTTCCTCTAGAAGATTAGTTGGAGCTACATGATTCAGAATCTAATGATTGCTCTTTTGCAAGCAGATAAGGAAAACCTTGCTGTTCGCAGTTGCTTAATGTGGAAGTTACCCCAAATGTTGTTGCTTGAGTTGTGATTCTATTCAGTGTGAAAGAATAATGTAAGGCAAACAAAGGAACTCCAATAGGGAGAAAATAAGAATTATCAGCATTATTAATCCAAGTCTGTCCCAAAGTCCTATTTCACACAATCAGGATGCTGTAACTGGAGACATATCAGCTTACACCAGTCAGCATTATTTCATTTTCTCTTGCCACCTTCTGGCTGAGAATTTCTATCTTGTACTGTTCAAGTTCCTCTGCCACCTGTCAGTGTTATCTTGATAAGTACCTTTCCCATCCCAGTTAAAATGCATGCTAGGTCATGCATATGAAAAGCATTCCTATTTCTTGTAGATGATCAGAGCACACATTATGTCCTGCGGTTATCAAAAAGCCCCTATGAATATGTCCAACTGTTCCATGGCTGAGGTGGTGCCTAAAGTCGCACATTATGGGCTTCAGATATTGCTGAAACTTTTATCATGGAAAGCTATAATCTGCCTTACCTCCTGGACAACACCATGAAGCCGAAGATTCTTTGCTGCTATTTAAAAAGGACTTGCTGTGTTTTAGTTACTTGCTCTTGCCTTTGTGTGTATGGATAGATATAGACATTAAGCTGCCCCATTCATTCTGCAAGTGGAAAATTAGCAAGAGCAATTATCTCCATTTCTTACTTAATTGCCCTTATAGGTACAAATCCCTTTTCAAGTAGCATATGAACAAAATGTGCTATTTTAATATCCCCAAACCTCACTGTTACTTGAGAGGAAGAAATGATAGCAGAAGTTCTGTTTACAGACAACAAATTCACATGCAATATTCACTCTTCTAGTCCAGTTACTTCGGAGACAACCTGCTCCCTAGACTTTCAGGGTAGGTAGGACAGCAACTTCTGTGTAAAGTCAGTATCAACTCTTACATATCTTGAGGAAGGAAAAGGCAGTGTCAGCCAAGGTAAGAAAGTCAGCAGAGGCTGGAGAAGCTCTTCTCTTCTCTTCTCTTCTCTTCTCTTCTCTTCTCTTCTCTTCTCTTCTCTTCTCTTCTCTTCTCTTCTCTTCTCTTCTCTTCTCTTCTCTTCTCTTCTCTTCTCTTCTCTTCTCTTCTCTTCTCTTCTCTTCTCTTCTCTTCTCTTCTCTTCTTTTTTGGTGATGCTAGAGCCATGGTGAAATTGCTTCACTAAGTGCTTCATGCTGGAGCATGATGGCAATTGTGCCATTTGGGACTCAGATACGTTTCAGGGAGATCTCAAAATGCAGTAAATACTAACAGACTGTGATAATCTTATATTTGCTCTGTTTAGTGTCAGACATGATTAACTGCATTGTAAGATGGGTAAGCTTATAAAAATAATGATATTTCCTTCACAATGGAGTTTTGTCAAGGTCTACATGTAGACCAATGGTAGATAAGTGGGACAGTTTGCCCCAAGACCCACCATTTGGAAGGACTGGGGAGTAAAAACTTCCTATGGCAGGATATATCATCATATAGATAAGAGGCGTACAGAGACCATATATTTGTGAATATAGTGGAGAAAGTAAAAACCAGGCCTGCAACTCTATGATCCTTTGTAAATCATTACCTTCATGGGAAGGCCTCACACAGGAGAAAACCTGTCCTCAAACTAAAGTCTGTTGAAAGAAGATTATGGATCTAGGTCCTATTTAAACCAAATCAAAACAACAAACAAAAATGGAACAAAATTAAAACAAAATCCTCAGCCACCACACTTTTATTTTATCATACATTGTATATTTGTAAGGGTCAGAGCAAGGAAACTTTGCCTAATTTCCTCAACTTCATCCGGAGTCAAGAGTGAGTTCATTGCTATCTCTTGCATCTCCTATTCTGAAAAATGTATGCTTCAGAAGAAACAGCCTGAGGAATTTGTATTCTGTGTCCTTAATTTTCTAGAATGTTAACAGTGAAGCTTAAAGCAACTTGGATCATATTATGAACATGTTTAAAGCTAACCCAGAGCCCTAAGTGCCACCCAGAGGGGATTCTTTGAAGTCAGAAATTCTTGGCCAAAATGCAGACTTACATTATTCAAGCCAAGCAGTGTAGCAAAATGAGGTCAAATAATACGTACTGAGTTATTGACATTCCTGTGGTTTCTCTGTGAAAGCATTGGGTAACATAGCCTAGCTGATATTTAAAGTTTGTATATGTTGTACTGCTTTCCAACACCAATATGATTTTCTCTCAGATAAAGCTTGAATCAGAGGGGTAAAGGTTGTGTCCAACTTACATTTGAAAACATCTGTCAGTGTTTGCCCATGTGCAGGTTGAAAGCCTTGTAATAGTGTCCCAGGTGTGTGCGTGAGAGTTTGTGTTTTTTTTCTTCATTGACTACAAGTCACATATGTCATAGAGAAGCTCTCTAAATTAAATCTAATATCCAGTATGACTTTGGCTTATTGCTACTACCTGATTCAAAGAATTTTCTAACCCATGTGTTGCTTTAGCATTGGGCTTTCATAGCAAATATGCTAGAGCTTTTAATTTTTCTGAACTCTCGGGTGTGTATATGAAATACTTTGTACTTGTTTCTCCTCATCAGCACCCTAGCTGATTTCTCTTGAACTACTAAATGAAATGACACTAAAAAGCAGAGCAGCAAAACCACGTTTGTCATCCTCAGCAGCTAGAGGTGTTATCTCTTGCAGGTAATAAAACATAAAAGTTCTTATGGGAGAACAAATCAACAATCAAGTGCCAAGAGCTAAACCATAGGAAATAAAAGCCTCTTACATTTTAAGCAGTGTGGATGGAATCAAAAAAGACAAAAAATAAGACAGTGGAAAAATCCCACGAAAGAGAGAAGTCAAGACAAGTGGTACATCCGATATGATCAGCAGCAACCATAGCACACTCATTATCTAACCAGGTATGTTTCACTGGAATCCCAAGTCATTAGATGAGCAAATATTTTGCCTTTTGAAAAACTCTGAATGATCTGATAACAGGCACATGGCAGGGCATAATTGTCTCATGCTTTATTCCTGGCTTGTTTCACTGAATAGCTCAGGACGAATCACTTTTCACCCCTCACCATCATCTAAGTGTGAATAATTATAGCTATCGTACTTCACAAAGGTGGTATTAGGAACAATTTAATTGATGCCTGTGCAGTGCTTTAAGAAACTTGGGTGGGTAGATCAATGCTAAATTAGAGCAGGCAATTATATGCAGCCTGAGGGGGAGAAATCAATATCCATATGGCAAGGCAGGAGAAATACTTTCATGAGCCTCTTTTAAATCTCCCTTACTCCACTCTCACATCCCTGTATTTTGTTTACTTCCTTGGAATTAGTTCTGGATAGCACTGAAAAAGGTGAGAGTGCAATTGGAACCCATGAGTCCATATCTGTGGGCAACAACAGCTAAAATGAGAGTCTGGAAGAGAAGGGAAACAGTAAAAGTGGTCAAATCTGAGCTTTTCTGTATCACGCAGAATATTTAGACTTCCCCACTTTTACACGCACACTTGGATTTCTAATCAAGTTTTATCTTTTAGAGGAGTATTATATTTCTAGAGGAAACTTGAAAATGCTGACACTTTTTTTGCATTTTATGGCAGAATCTTCTTCTTTTCCTTCCTTTGGAATAATGACTGAAACTTTTATATATTTACATCTCCATAAAATAATTCCTTACATGAAATGAAGTAATAACTGATTCACTGATTTTATCTTAGAGGGTAATAAAAAGGTTTCTTAAGATAATTTTTATGTCTAAATACATAAATTCAACTAATAAATATTTTCAAAATATTAGATATACCTCAAAGCAATACTGAAACATGAAAACATTGAAATATAGTGTTATAGTATTTTTCTCATGTATGATGTAGGTAAAAATCCCAACAAATTTTATGGAAAAGCATACTTTTTGCAAAAAGAAAATATTGTATAAAAATGTATATTTATATATATAAAAGTAAATTTCTTACATTCACAGAACTTGGATCTTAATTGTGCTGTGATCTCTGCACCACTCCAAAGGGTTCAAAGAGCTCTGATTTTCCACGAGGTGAGAACTGTTCTGGGGAGAGGGTGAGAAATAGCAAATGCAGTGATCCATAGTTAGTAGCACAATTCCTTTGGGTAAAAGGGAGGAGTTGGCAGCTGAAATTATGTTAGGCTAGCCCTGAAGCTTGAGTCTCCCTTCAAGTCTCAGATCCAGGGCCAGAATTAAACAGCAACTCAGATTTGGGCCTGGATAACACTTGATATGAATATAGGCAGATGTATTCCTGGAAAATGAGTACACACATGTGTGTTGCACTTCAGGTTCTTGGGAACCACTAGGGAGATTTTCAGTTCAAGACTGGATTATATTTGAACACTGGTCTTTTTTTTTTTTTTCTCTGACATTTGTTGCTAATGAAATACATGTTTTGAAAACTTGTTGCAAAAACACATTGAATTTCCACAAGCTTATAAGGCTGGATCCTTTCACAAAAAAGTGTTTCTGTCTGAAATGTTTCTCTTTACTGTTGTTGATGCTGCTGCTGCTGTTTTGAGGGACTTGCAATTAAAAGTTAAGTGGAAGTTTTTGTTTATTTTGCAATAGAATTCTTAAATATTTATGAAGGACCTTAAGTCTAGCTCGCCTTGAGGAAATATAGATGAATTAATAATTTATGTGGTTGTTTTGCAGAAAATTAAAGGTTGGGAACAAGTGTTTAAAAATTAAATCATCCACAATATAAGAGAGCAGATGTTATTTTGTTAAAATCTTGCTAACCACAAAGTACAATGAGGTGTTATCTTTTCCTTGGTCCAACTGAAATCTTAGCGATTCATTACAATTGAGCAGATTCTAAAGCCTGAGGCTAGCTAATGTCAGAATAATGAAGAAGAACTTCAATTATGTAGCCCAGATTTTTTTTATTTGTTTTTGTTTTATTTTATTGCCTGCAGTGAGAAAGAGTGTATCTCTGTATTGCATGGTGATTTGTAAGACGTTTTACTCTTACAAAAATCACTGCATATTTCATTAGCAATCCTACAATGGACTCTCTTGCAAATAAAATACGTGTGCATCTACCTTTTAAATAATAATAATAATAGTCACTATCATCATCATTATAATGAAATTTTAGATGGAAAAGAAATACTGCAATTGTATAGCTTAATAACTTCAAGATTCTTACTCCTTTTATCCCAAATCACTGACCTTTTCTTCGTTCTTTTTTTTACAAATGAAAGCTGTCTCTGACTCTCACTTAGTCTGGACATTACAGTCAGCCAGTTTCTGGTCAGCATCATAAGTCATACAGGTTATATAATGAGTTTTCTTGTCTTTGATAAGCTGCCTTTTCAGTACAGTTCCAAACTTCTACTTCTGTATGTTTAAATGGCATCCGCAATGAAATCTATGTTGAGAAGGTGTAAACAAATTCTCTTGATGGTACTACAGCCAAACATGCAGTCTTTTGGAGCTACATTTTTACAACAAAATTCTCTTTACAAGGACTTTACCTAGATCCTAAAAGTAGTCCAGTTGCTAGTTGTACTTCTGGATCTGTTTGCAGTGCAAGGCTTCTACTAAGATCTGGGCAAATCCCTCGAAAAAAACCAACCAACCAAACAAAAAAAATATCAGATCAGAACTTGAACAAAGATTCATTCTATAAACGCAAATTCTAAGGGGTCTGTATCTGCGGAAGTGTAAAGCAGCATCTGGAAAATACATGCATTATTTTCTCCTCTCATTTCCTTGCCGTTTGAGTGTAACTGCAACTGCATATATAAAACTCTGTCATTTTGGCAATGTAAAGACATAAGCATATCAATCTGTAACCACAAGTGCAAATAGAAAAGAGATTTCTTTACCCTTCAAAGATCTGTACAGCAGAGCAGATGAGAGAATTTTGTGCTTAGATTTCATCTAATAAGAACCCAAAGGATTTCATTGCTATTAAAAACGTAAGTTAAGACAACTTCAATTTAAATAAAAAGTATATGTAGGAAAAATATAGCCATAAAGGGGTACTCTTTCAAGATACTTTGTGAAGATTTATCAATGTGATTCTTGAGATGCAAATAAAGACAGAACAGCTAAAATTTGTACATTACTTGACAATATAATTCAGCTCAGGGGTTGCGTATTTTTTGCTCAGAGGAAGCCAAGTATTGGCAATTCATCTACACTGGTGCTAAATTATGGTTGGTATAGATATATATAAGACTGTAATTGCACAGTACTAATAAATGACAAACTTTCCTAAAAACTACATACATAGCAGTTCATAGACTCAGTCAGCTCCGTTTTCCATCTAAATGTTCATCTTCTATCAGCATTGCAAAAATCAATCTTTTTTTCTTTCATGTTTTTTTTTCTCCTGTTCTGAGTTGCTGCTTATGAGACTGACTATTCCTAGTGATTTCAGAGGAAGCTAGGTTTGCCTAGCACATGTATCTCAATAAAATGGCATCACTCTGAATAAACTGAAGTACTTGAAATTAGAGTTACTTTTCTAAATATTACATGTAAGGGACATAATGAGCAGATTGATTTGGTAGCATTGGAAGTTTGCATCTCTTGATTTTTCTAGGTGTACATTTCCACATGTGTAAACGTTCCATTTTCAAGTGTTCTTTCTTCTGACCAAATGAGTTTCATATTCCCCACTGCTGGGTTTATTTTCATCATTTATCATGTCAGTATTAATCAACACAGCCAAAACACAAATCTAGTGCCTAGTTCTTAAGAGTCCATTGCCAACCATTTTGTTCTCCCTTTCCAGACACAAAACTTATGGATATGATCAAGTTCTAAAGGTTTCCTGCATAATGCAGAGTATTTATGTGGCAGGCAGTAGTACTGCAAAGGTAAAATATTAAAAATGTTCAGACTTTGAAACAGCTGGTTTGACTTGCTGTGTGATATGGCTGAAACCCAGAATTATAGCACACATAATCATCAGTGGTCTGAAATTAGTTCTTGTTTACTAGTGGTTGAGTGGGGAAAAGAAAGAAAACCTTTTGTTATTTGTCATGGAACAGAGGAGAACAGCTAGCATGCCTCAGAATATCTGGCAACTCAATAGCTATCATGCCTCACACATTGAAGTTCAAGAGTCAGATTTTTATTCAGTTCATTACTCAAAATAATCTGAAATTAAAATCTCTACCTTCCTCTTTCCTGATATAATGTCTCTGAAGGCTTTCTATGAAATATTTTAGTTGCAGTTAAGCATCATCTCATAACAAGGTAACAATACTTTTGGAGAAAGATTGTTAGCTGCTACATTGCCAAGTACTGTGAAACCTTATGCCACTGCACCTCTAAAACAGAGTAGATTTAAAGTTGTTTGAATGTCTGAAGCTCTGCTGACATCATTAAAACAAACCTCCTTATGACTGATTTAATTGAAGTTCTGACCAAAGGATGTAAGAAAACTCTCAAGTGTTGAATGAGGATAACTTATAACTGTATTTCTCAAAACCTTCTTGTTATCTAGAAACAAAAAGTAAGATACAGAAATATTTTGAGAAGCTGATAATGTATCTGACACTTCTTCCAATTTCCAAATGATCTGGAATTCACAAACAGCTGGTTTGCATAATATCTACAAGCGTTGCAGATTAGATGCAAGCTATCACTTTCAACAGGACTAGCCAATCTGAAAGTGCATTCTCCTTTACATTTTAGCAGTCATGTCTCATTACACAGCTAATGTTCTATTACTCTGTCTAATGTAACATGACATGACTGGTAAAATTCGAGGAAGCAGACAATTTTTCATATTAGAAATCCCCTCTTCCTCTCTCTGAACTGGTTGTCGATTCCATTTTGAATGCACCACACTGTACTCTTGCCTAAATCACTTATATGGGAGAGCTGTAGATCTTAGCAGTTATCTTACCACCAGAGGAATAAAAAGCTGAACTTGAACAGCTTGGCATGTCATTAAAAAAAAAAAATCATGACATATGAGGTTTGTTTCTTTGAGTTTGCTTTGAAAGCCTGTTATGGTTGAATACAAGGTTTTTCTCTTCTGTTTATGTATTCAACTACCCACACATACAAAATATAATCAGGTTGTACTTTTTTAATTAAGAAGAACATCACTTAGATAGATATTAAGGAAAATATATTGCAAAGTTCGATAATTTTTTGGAAGCTGAGTACTTAGAATTGTGAGCAGATGGAAATATCTTATTCCTGCATATGTTTCATGTATATAGTCCTTAGAAAAATGCAATTCCCATTAACTTGGGCAAGTGATCTGTTTCAGTAATTATTTTGGATCGTAAGGAACAAATACTACTTTGGCACATCTATCTGGAAAATGAGAAGGGCTGTGTCCCAACCTGAATGGCAGCTACACCATAATCCTCAAGTGGACAGATTTGATTCCACCTGTTGTCTTCAGCAGGGCCAAGACTGATACAAGATGTTATTGCAGTTTTAAGGTTTGGGCCCAATACATAGACTTAGATCTATGGGATATCCACGTTTCCTGTGTTCTATGTGAGGCTGGCATTTAGGAAAAAAACCCCAAATTTTTATGTTTGAACCTAATTAATTTGGATATGAGAAATGTGTTGAGGCAGTGAAACACAACATGATCTTGTTTAAGGAACATGGAAAGATAACCAGGTGCATGTAGAACACTGCTAATCGCAACAATCATTTCTTTACACCTCAGGACATTTTCATCATCTCAGAAGTGACCACGTCTACCTAAGTCATTGCCAATAACAGGACAGGGATTACAGGACCAGGAATGCAAATAAGTAAGACTAGTAAGACATAGCAACAGTCTTACAAATCCAAGCTGTTCCAAGTTTATGGCAATCAAGTTGGCTGGATCTCAGGAATCTAGTCTTTCTAACCAGTGGCACAAACACCTCTACTTGTACAGTACTGGAAACAAAAACTACTAACAATATTGTTTAGCAAAGCCCTATCACAGAAAAAAAAAAAAAAGGCCCTAACTAAACAAGTTTCTGCTCTACTTTGATGTCAAATGCTTCTTTCTTTCTCTACTTGTTCTATCATTCAAATAGTGTCTGTAGAGACAAGTTCCCTGTCTTGGCAGTAGTTGGATTAGGTATTAATTGGGCAAAGGTATTTTATGTGATAGAACTCATCTATGCTGCTTCAAAGCTGCAGAGTCATGAAGGAGGACTGTAACAGCTGTGTGTTTTTCTACTGAGATTTCGAAAAGCTTCTGAAAATTAGGAGAGGAAAAATAGCAAAAGAAATTATTTTTATTCAATGACTTTAGATACATATTTCGTATTTTTGATAATGTGCTGGTTTGGACACAAATCCAGGAGGAAATATTTGAAAATGTGTGTTTAGGAGAATGAAAAACAATAGCCCAAGTGTTATTTGCTGTGGATTTCATTAGGAGGAAAAGTGTTTTCTTCTTCTGAAAGCCATAATAATCTTTTATTAATTTATGTATATGTAAACTATATACAGCATATTTATACTTGGCACCAGGAAATCATTAATGGTATTTTTTTATTAGAAATTTGCTATAAAAATTAATTTTGGCGTGTGAACTTTTTATAAGGAAAGGCTATTATTCAGTTTACAAAGAGGAACATTTCATGCTGTAATACTGTATATTCTAAATATATTGTGTTACAATAACCAGAAGATAACAAATTTCCCTGAATTGTCAAGTTAAATATTCACCAAAATTAGTATTTGCTATATTATATTCAAGTAACAAAAATACTAAGCTATTTAATGTGAAGAATAAATCTCTTACATGTAGGCTGGTGGGTTTTTTCAGTTGTAGCACCATTTTGAAAGACTGGCATTAAAGAATACTCTTCAATTTTACTCAAGTGTAAATAAAACCGATTTTATTGCAAACATTTCACTCAGAAAGAATACATCCTTAAGCTACATATGTTTTTCATACTTAATAAAAAAAGATGATGCAAGAGTGTGGCAGAACTTAGTTTTTCTTAGTCATACCGCTAATGGAAAAAAAAACAAAAAAGAAAGAGAGCTATATATTAAATATGTGTCATAACAATGGATTAAGCTTTCTTTATGTAACCACCAAGACATTCAATTTTTTTACATTTCTGAAAAATATAGACTGGAACTCATCAAAAATGTATTTGGCACTCCACCTGTTTTTTCTGACCATCCTAATTTTTAGCTTTCCCAGCTTTCTCTCTCTCTAATTTTTTTATTATTTAAGTCTCCTGTTTTTTTTTTTAAAATAAAGTATGAAAATGAAATATCTGTACATCAGATTCCAACAAATAAATTATTTCAAGTCCTTTTTATTTCATTCTCAACTCATAACATTAATATGACATGGGTTCTTGTGGATAAAAAGCTGAACATGAGCCAACAATGTGGTCTCACAGCTCAGAAGGCCAAGTACATCCTAGATTGCATCAAAAGAGGAGTGGCCAGCAGGTGGAGGGGCATGGATCTCCTCACCTACTCTGCCCTCGTGAAACCCCACCTGGAATGCTGTATCCTGCTCTGGAGTCCCTAGCACAAGAAAATGGATCTGTGAGAATCCAGGAAGGCCAAGGATGATCAGAGGGCTGGAGCATCTCTCCTATGAAGACAGACTGAGAGCGCTGGGGTTGTTCAGCTCTGCAGAAGAGAAGGCGCCAGGGAGACCTCCAGTACCTTAAGGGATCTTATAAAAAGGAGAGAGAGGGACTTTTTATACAGGCAGATAGTGAGAGGACAAGGGGCAATGGTTTTAAAATGAAAGAGAGCAGGTTAAGATCAGGTGTTAGGAAGAAATTCTTTAGTGTGAGCATGGTGAGACACTGGAACAGGTTGGGCGCGCCCCATCTAGAGAAGCTGGGGATGCCCCATCTCTGGCAGTGTTCAAAACTCAGGTTCACTGAGCAATCTCATCTAGTCAATGACACCCCTGCCCACAGCAAGAAGCTTGGAACTAGATTATCTTTAAGGTCCCTTCCAACTCTATCCACTCTGTGATTCCATAATATGCACTCAGAATACAGTATTTACTGTGTAATGTATCTGTCTTGCAGAGCAGACTAAAACTATAGACAGGTCCCTGAGACATCCGTTCTCGAAAGCTTATTCTTTACAAATAACTACAAGGTGACTTTACATAAATAGAGATAAATAAATAAAATACATAAATAGAGATAAATAGAGATAAATACATAAATATTGTGTTGCTCTTAAAGTTGTTTTGATGAACAGTTTTCAGGTGTTTTTGCTTAGCAGCATGATCTCATAGGGAGCTTTTAAAAAAAGGAGGAAGGACTATAACGAATCATTTAGCTTAAATACTACCCAAAGCAGAATTAGCTTCACCTAAAAAATTCCTAACAAATATTTCTCTACACACCTCTCCAAATTTCAGTGAAAGAGATTGACTAATCTTCACAAGAAATCTGTGTCTATATGTAACCACCATAACTACACCTTTTCTCTTATAGGCTGTAAGTCTTACAATGGGATAGTTCCTTGCAGAAGAGAAAAAGTAAAGGAAAATTGTCTTTCGAAAATGTGTGTTTAGGAGAATAGCCCAGGTGTTATCTGCTGTGGATTTCATCAGGAAGAAAAGTGTTTTCTTCTTCTGAAAGGCAGCTATTTACCATTCAGTGAGCGAAAAATTTTATATCCTGCATTCTCCCAGAAATATTATCCTTAAAATAGACCGTATTTTCGGTAGTCATCTCCTTTTCTACATCTCAAACTTACTAGCTTCCTAGCTGTACGTACGTATGTGCATCTATGTGTCTGTATGTACATGCACACGCATTCCAATCCTACACATATTTTACCTCTGTGAAAGAACATACTCTTGCTATCATGTCAGTGTGCCAGTAGAATTGGTATCCTTTTTTACTTTGTTGCCAGGACTATTACAATGAAATTGTCTCCACTTTTGATCTTATATTATAAAGATTCCCGAATCCCTGACAACTCAAGGCATTATGATATACTCTTCTTACACTGTTAAAGCAGACATGGAGAGCAGAGTTCTCTGTAGAGCATAAGTAAAGATTTATAGACATGCTGAAAGAACACTTTCCCTGCTGCCTTCTTAAAATAATTATGACTTTCCATGAATCTCTTTATAAATCAAGTGTAGAATGACAAAAGCATAAGGAAGTAAGCCACAAAAATACCATTTACAATAAGCTCGAGTGGACTTATTTAAGCAGCATATCGCTTCTTTGGTGAAAACTGTATGTAATTATTTCAAGAAGGCATACATGCCATAACATGAAAAATAAGAATTTATTGTGCCTGTCACTATGTTTCTAAAGATTGCTTTCTGCCTTGATTTTTGTGTTACTACAATACTTTCATATGATGATACTAAATATTAAAGGAACAAACAGATACATGCTGCAAGACACATAAAAGGACACTATATAACACAATATAAACATAATAGATTGACCATTTCTAACAGTTATGAAGAAATATTATCTTTTAGAATGAAAGTAAGCACCCTTGAAATTTTACAGAACACAGGCTGCAAGAGAAAACTCTGATTTGTTTGATCCAGCAGCAGCAGCTACCTGGCTTTTTCGATAGGTGGGGTTAGGTATCTGCTGTGTGTTCACGGGTATCAGTGAAGGGTATTTCCTCACCACCATTTCTGCCTGAGCATCATACACCCCACGGTAGCAGTACACGCTGCTGAATTAATACCCTTCATTCTTTGTGCTAATTACACAGAATAAACCATTCAGTATTAGTTGTTAACTTGTCAATAAACAGTGGGGACAAAACCAGCCTTCTGTTACATGGATGGCAAATGCAGAATTTTGCTCCCAGGTGCTCTCTGAGAGCCTGTCTCAGCTGAGCAGTGCCTTGTCGGGCTGTAAAACCATCGTCACATCTGGCTGCTCAAGTGCCTCAGCTCACCCTCTCAGCCCTCAGTCTGCTGGCAGGGTTTCCCCTCAGCCTCACAAGCACTGGACAACGTACACAACCCTCTCCTGACAACGGGTGTTTCCATTCAGTGAAGAGCACTCTACTTATGAGGTATCATCAGCAACCCTTCCAAATGAGCTGTCTTTGTTCACAGCCATCCATAACTGACTACTTCCCTCAGCACTCGCACCTCCCTGACTGTGTGGCTCCACATGGGTAGGTAGGCTGGGTTATCCCATCCTCCTTGGGTTTGCAATCCCTATTTTTCTGACCTTCAAACACTGGCTTGACCTCAAATGCTGTCCGTGGTCTCAAGGCATGAATCTGATCCCTGCATTTTAGAGATTGCTGAAGCCATTCATACACACTCCTGCTGTTATGTAGTAGTACATTCACTTAATATACTCAGATCCAGTAAAAATCATTAAATGTAGGCACACTAAAAGATGATGTGGACACACAAAAGAAGTGAATAAGAACAAGTGATCTAAAGGATTTGTGTTATTAAATTGCATTAAGCCAAAATATATCAATTTGTGTGATGACTTCAAATAAAGTTATAACATAAATCCAAAAGATTTATGAACTACAAAAGGTCAGCACTCAAAACAGAGTTCTTATAGCAGACATACATGACAAAGCGCTTTAAATATAGGACCCTGAACAAATAGAATAGTCAAATAGAACAAATAGTCAAATAGAAAAAGGTTGCTTTCTGAAAAGAAAGTGAAATAACTGCTGGAAGAAAATAGGGGCTCTAGACCTATTAAATGACTTTATTTTTGCTAAGCCAAACCTTCCACACTCTGATAAACTTCTGTGCCACTGGATCTTGATGGATAGTAAAGCTTTCTAACAGCTTGATTCTTTGAGCAGAGGTAATTTTATTCTATGAAATAAAACATTTCAGGTGTTTGTGTACTTGCAAGACAGGCATCCAGGTAGTACTTTAAATCCTGTGTAAGCTTGTGCATGCAAGGAGTGAAAAAAAAGGTGTTTAAATGACACTTGGTTTGCAGGTGTTGTCATGTTATCTTCTGTTTCATTTACGCTAACTAGTGTGTGAAGTAGTAGTGCCCTATAAACCTTAAAATTATGAGAGTTTTTAAACAAGACAAAGCAGAGGGAAGAAACATGATGGAAAAGAAAATGCTTTCAGATACAAATCAGGCTGTTAGCAAGACCTGTGAACGCATCTGTTTAGATTAAGGCAGCAATGAAAGTTGGGCTCTTATGTTTATAATGTTGTCACTGCAATACAGCTGCTCCTCCCTTGTCAGTGAAGCAAAACATAATAGCTAGAAATAAACTGAAAGAACAAAAACTCCTGAATCTGGGGCAAAAATTCTCCATAAAAACAACAGATTAATAATGCTCTATGCATCCTATCAAAATTTCTCTCCACAACAAAATGGCCTAAGAGGTTTGCAGACTCAGTGGCTCTTCAGTGAGCTCGCTAAGCCACAGGTAGGTGTGTTTCCTGAAGTCCCAGTGCCATTTGCAAAAACCTTTGCTTAGGTGAAGAAGAAAACTAACTAACCACGCAAGAACCAGTTATGTTTTCTTATTCCTTGATATATAAATATAAGCAAGGGAAAAAACTGAAACATATGGAAATGCTGTCATGCATAAGATGCAGATGAGGAGGATATTTAATTTATTTGTTGGGATTTTCAATACTGCATTTATTTCAAAGTTCATAGAGATTTGGCTTTGGGGCATTATGTATGGTAATTTTCACTTCCTGTTGGACATAACCACAATAAAAATTGTGCCATGCTGAATGAAATCAAATAAGAAAATGCTATATTTAACACTACTAACTGTGTTTTAGGTATTGAAATCTTCCCTTTATTTCTACTTGGCTTGCTGATAAAAGATAGATATCAAATATCTGTAACTGCATATAGCGTGGAAAAACTGTGCTTTCCTTTTCTATACTTTATTAATATGAACCTGTTTTTTTACTGAATGAGGAATGCTAATGGCCGCCACTTTTTTTTGCAACAAGTAACATGGCAAATTATGAAGCTTCATAGTGAGCTCTAGACAGGAATTAAAATAAGGAAGGCTAAATTCATGTCCATTTTATTTTTATCGAATTCAATGGAGACTTGGATTGATGTATTTTACTATGTGGTTACTATGTATTTTACTATGTGTTTACAAATAGGTGTGAATATTTGATATGCAAATTGAGAACAATGAACAGTCTAGATATATTATCAACAAAGTATCATTATATATTATTATATTTCACAGATTATAGTTAAACAATATTAGGTATGGATGTTCCAGCAAACCAATCTCTAATTTGTTATGACAGCAAAAATTTCAAACTTACGGGATAGAAGAAAAGTTCAAGACAAAGTCTTTATATAATTTTTCCACCTTTTACATGAAAAAATATTGTTTTTTTCTCAATGTTTTCAAACACCAGAAAAGCTTATTTTAAAATGTAGGCCCCTTTAATGCTTTATTCCACAGTACATTTTCTGTTGCTCTTCATATTACATTCTCAACATATGACGCACGGCTTTTGTGTAATTAAATGTGTTACTCTTGATGCTCATACAGAAAATGTTCACATTTTAATGGGAAGCGCTGTGCAGATGAAAAAGAAAAGACCTATTTGTCATCCTTCATTATGTCAATTCACCATAATAAATTAACAGGGAAGAAATATTCTCCATATTTCCACAGTGCATTCTATAGCTCTTCCCCTTCAGTGTTAAGAGACCAATCTCTGTATGGAAATAGTGCAGGAGTACTTAAAAGCACTTTGCAATCTGGTGTCTGAATTTCTTTCTTGTAAACTCTGTTTGGCACTGGATTAATATCTAATTTTGCTCTGACAAGAATAAGCAAAACTTATGCCTGGTAAAAGGCTTATTTAGGCTGAATATGAGAACATTTGTTTCTCTGTGGGAAATATATATATATATAAAGCTAAAAAAGAGAGCTTGGGCTGTAGAAAAAAGAAAACACTTCAAGATTTGGTAATGCTGGCAGTTCACACAGCTGTGTACAAAAGAAATTATACAAAGTACATGAATGTTTTAATAATCCATTTCAAACTCTATGCAATATATATGAACAGTCACAAATGAAATACAGATATATGAATTATGTTGACAGAAAACATAATGGAAATGGGTAGGAAACAACATATACCCTTTATTATATGAAAAGTGTGTTCTGAGATGCATAATTAACTGGGAAAAAGATCTTATGGGAGCACTGTATAATCACTGTTCGCCACAGTAATTCTGCTCACAAAACTTCAGATAATACTTATGATGTTACTGCATATTGTAGACCCATTCTTGGACCTAATTCTATGACTTTTTTTTTTATTCTTTGTGTCACCACTTCTTTAGCACTCTTCAAAACAAAACTAGAGTCAATTGGTCGCTTTATTAAATGCCAGTGGAAGCTAATCCTTTCCTGGACTACTATCTCTCTCTTATGATGAGACATATTTTGATTTGGTCACTTTTTCAAAAAGCGCCTTACTTATCACTGCTAGTTGATTTTAATTCCAATGCAAGTAGAGAGAAAATCACCCTGGGATTTCAGTGAAAGAACTTGGGGTAACACAACTCATTGAAAAGTTCAGCTCAAAAGGTAAGTTTTTGAGAACGCTACAGTCATTCACAGACAGAAAACTAGAAAGGATCACCTTGATTTCATAAAATATCACCTATCATTTAGTATTTACCTATTCTAGCAAATGGTAGAGTTTTGTATGAATATTTGAGCAGCCACAAATAGGTTTGGTGGTTTATTTGTCGATTTGTTTTTTTTTCCAAGCAGCTGAAAAAGCATTCTCATGGCAATAAAAAAAAATGTGACAACCATTCCTTCTCTCCTAAAGAATTATTATGAGATTTTTTCCTTATTCATGCATTTATTTGACAAGATAACTTTTTTCCCTCAGACCTTGTAATGGATTTTTCTATTAAGTCATTGACTACATGTGTTTGATACTGTAGCACATGATATACCATTAATATATCTGGAAAAAGGATTACAATTAAGATAGAAATTGTGAAATTGGCAAAGATGCATTTTCAGGGCTAGCAGCATACAAAGGTTTCAGACAGTAGTACCAAGGTGGTTCCTAGTCAAGTTCTGCAGAATGCACTCCAGGAACTCATCTGGTTTATTGCTTTCAATCAGGCACATGTTTAGATCCATAACGATAAACCATATATGTGGAAGGTAGGACAGAGGAGATCAGAAATGAATACCAAAGGATGTGGATGAACAGAAGTAGGAGTAGATTGAAATGCAAGGTCATGCACATGGAGCTAATAATAAAAAGTTCTCTGGTACGCTGCAGGCTTATCAGATGGAAATGTTTTGTAGAAATGGGATGTGACAGTCAGTTTCTCAATGAATGAACTGACAGTGGGATGCAGCATAAAAATCTCAAACAGAAACCGAAAACATGTTGCAAAAGGTGAATCTGTCAGAGACAGGCAAGCACTGGTATCATTGCACTAGGCCCTGGTTAAACCTCAGCTGCAATACAGCACTGAGATTTCTAAGTCAGGAAGGTAACCTTGAAAGAGAAAACATAGAGAGAAGGTTATGGAGGAAAACAGAAGAAAAGGACCAGTTTTAAGGATGACCCTGAAACAGTTTTTCTGGCATGAAAATATATAGAAAAATGAAGTAGATAGGGAGGTGATTGAGCTTCTTAAATATGTCAGTGGATAAAGAAGAAAGAGCTCATTAAATCATAATACTGAAACAGAACATTCTAGATGGACATAAATGTGCTGAAGTGGAAATTGAGAAAGCTTCTAGCCATTACACTAAGCAAATTTTACAGTGTTTTTTTCAATTATATTGCATAGGAAGAAAGTTTTTGAAAGAGATATTTGTAGCCCCTTATGAATGGGATTATTTGGCAAATGCTTGAGCAAGCGGGAAAATGGGATACATGACACATGTCCCTTCCACTCTCACCAGCAAGATTTCAGTTGCATCAGTGCTTCTAAGTGACTCTAAAAGTGTAATATATGGTTCTGTAATGCCTACATATATTGAGACTGAACCCATGTATTTATTGATGTGTATCTCATGAAAAAAAATTGAATGAAAGGAAAGATCGGAATAGCAAAGCTGGACATGAAAGATTAATTTGTACATCTACATATGGAATCTAGAAGAACTTTGTCCACTTTATATGACATCACATGCAATACAGTTGCCACTTATCTTTCTCTAGTTTTGCCAGCTACATGTATCATGAAATGTAAATTTAATAAGCATGTGATTATAAGTGTTTGGATTTGTTCCCAAAAAAATCTGTTAAATATGTCAGTAAATGTAAACAGTCACACTCACAGGCAGTACTTTAAATACATTATTCAACACATACTTGTATATATTTACTCAGTTTTTTCCAAAAACTTAAGAGTCTGAGTTAAAGAAATTCAGCTGTTTCCGTTGTCCAAAGCTTGTCGTGGATCAACAGTTCAAGGAGGAAAACACATCAGCAAGGAGAGAATGCCGAGATGTGCATGATGGATTTTCTGAATTCTGTGGAGAAGAGCAGAGGCCTCCTCTCTGCAGCACCTCTCCACTGTGAATGAGATATTTGGATTCGAGTAGGCACCTGGATCAGTCAAAGTTCAGAGCAGCAGTCTGTAGCATGGCTTCAAAAGAACTAGTAACTTAGAAAACTGCTGATGATTACAGACATGGTAAAAAAACCAAGGCTTTCAACTTTATTCTCCGCAAGCTGGGCCTTAACTAACATGGTTTTGGATTACAGATTAATCAGATGGTTATTTATCTAGCAAAGCAATTCCTTACCAAAAAGATCTTAAGCAAAAAGATATCAATTCAGAGGAAATAGTCACTGGGTGATTTTTACAAAATCTCACACAAATAGAAGTTCCTACCTGTGGCTTTTAGCAAAGAAACTGGCCCTTTCCCGGTCCCCACTGTGTCTCAGTCAATCCTTGTTAAAGTAAAGGCATTTGGTTTTCAGATTCCTTCAAAAATGGGTATGAAAATAACTGTGACATTTTATGTCCCATTGAAATTCCCCGAAGACATAATTTAGCAAGAGAAGTTTCTTATTGTGGACAATAAAAAAATAGATGGCTAATTTTACTTTTTCTTCAATGCTTGTTCCCAACCAGAAAACAGGAAAGGTCATCCTGACATTGCTGTTGTTAGCAAATGTTGAGAGAGACCAAAATGCTTCCAGTCCCCATCAATTCCAAGCAATTTCCCTCTCCTCTAGTTCTGCTTGGATCCTTTCTCCTCCTTTACGTGCAATATCTTAAGTGTTCAAAAAAATGAGATGACAGCACCAAAAGTGAAGTAGGCTGTCAATTTCAAAGCTGGAAATTTTACAGGCACTTCTAGACAGTAGACAAACTTTTCCAGTTTGGCTCAAAAATAAATGTTCAGCAAACTTTTCAGTAGCAGATGATTCAGGGATTTAGAGTTTCCCTATGCTTGAAGAACCTACACTCAGTTATGACCTCCGTCTAAAGCATAAGTGGGTTCCAGTGTAGCTTGCACACAGATTGTGAAAATATCTTTTGTTTCTGCAGGACCTCTTATCATCATCTCTGGAATAAAGTGGGATGAGTTTTATAACAATGCTGTCATCTTTGTTCTCACTGTCTTTTATTACTATTACTATTTTTAGAGCATATACAGTGAAAGAAGTTTCAGTATGCATTTCAATTAATGTTGCATTCTTAAACCATTTGAATGGTGACATGAAGTGTGGGATATTAGCCCTTTGCAGTGCTAGAAAGTTCTAGAGATAAGCTAGAAAATTCACCAAAAATTAGCTGGTCACCTACTTCTCAAAAGTTATCAGTATTTTGGTTTTGAATGCCCTCATTAGAAGCCTGGGTCTCATTTGTAGAAGTGCTCTCCTCTCAGCTGAAGCAAGAGCACAATAACCTTCCAAAGAGTAAAATGAAAATTTCTAGATAATTTACATTTACACTCAAAAGTGGTGGATACTCATTCTTTATTGGTTGTATCTCAGTTTCATCTCTGCAATGGGAATGGTGGAAGCACTGTAAAATAAATTAATAATTTTTGAGGTATGGAGATGTCATATTGACTGGTTTCAGAGAAAAATCTTCTGAAAAGGCAATTAATAATTTTTCTCAATAGAGTTGAAATAAATTGTTAAAAAGTGTCTGATCTACCCAAAAGCCAATGAAAATAAAATAAAGCATTATACACTTGTTTAGTCATTAAGCAGGACTCATCTTTTGCGGTCATATCCAGTGTTGATGAAGGAAAAAGCAGTATATGTTTTTGCAGTTTTAAACTGTGTTATAATGTGTATCCACAAATAGAGAAGAATTTGAGTAGAGTTAGTAAAGGCAACCTTAGTTTTAATGTTGCCTAATACATGATAGCAGCAATTTACTGCAATAAGAACTAAAAGGTTCCTTTTTCCCATTCATTTTCCTTCTTCTCTTTCTCTTCCTTTCAATTTTCTGTGTCTTTTCTATTCTTCAAAGAAGAATGAACAAAAGTATCTCAAAAAATGGCCTGGTACCAACAAGATTCATCATTGAGGTTGGGAAGTTAGACCTGCAGGGTATGTTTCTGCCTGTGGAGCTACTGTCGGGCCTGACAATGGCAACAGATGGTCACCCCTTGTGTGCAGCAGCACCAGAGGAGAGTGAGGAACACACTTTGCCAACAGGTTTCACAGATATTTATTGATAACAGTGAAATGCTGAGGTTTGGGATGGTTGGTTCATTTCCAAGATCTGCATGGCAGTATGCTCCAGTACTACAGACTTTTCTGTCTCTTTTTCTGCTTTTATGTCTTATTCCAGTTCTCTCTCTCTCTTCCCCCACTTCTGTGACTTCATTCACATCTTCACATCTTCACTGGCTTTTTTCCACCTGACTTTTCACTTAGCCAGCTACGGTCTTCAGTATTTTGATTTCTTCTTTTTCCTTATCAGCATATCCAAAATTATAAGCTTCTCACATAGTTTTCCCATCTGACTGCCACACAGGCAGATCCCTTGTCTCTTCCCATGCTCCTTTTCTGCACCTAGCAGTTAGTCATCTGAATTCAGTCTCTTCCTTACCACTTCCTCCCAGGTCTCAGAACTTTCTCCCATACTTTTTACCATTGAAATCCCTGTCACTTCATCCTTGCCAGCTTCCCAGTCCCAAGAAATCCAGGGAAGACTTCTTGAATTCCAGCATTCAGCTGAAACAGCCTACTTCTCAATGCAGCTTGGGTTCTAACCAAAATGAAGAGCAGAGGAAAAACAAACCCTCTTGATTAAGAGCAACAGCATTGGGAGAGACAATTCCAGGCCACTTCTGAATGTACCTGGGTGGAGAATAGCTAAACATATGCGTTTAATTGCATAACCCTAACAAACTGCTATTTCACCTGTGTCAATTGAGCTTCCAAATGTTCATGAACTGGAAAAATGCAAATGAATTTTCATGGAGATACCAAGCCATCCTCAATGAAATCCTGCCAACTGTAAGTCTCTTCTCCGTTACCTGAAGGTGCTAGAATTCTTAAAAAAAAATAAGCCTTACCATGAATATATTAGCAAGAAATATAACAAAATATTTTCCCTCTATCTCATTCTCACGTGTAGCTGAGCCATTTTGGTTGGGTGTGCTAAAAACATGCAGTCTGAGACAGAACTTCAGCACATGGAATTTCAGGGTGAATCATTGAAGTTTAGCAAACTTATAGTAAGCTGAAAGCAGTGTAAGTGTCAAGAAGAAATATGGAACGGACATTAAAATAGTTGAGAATTACTCCTTTTATGTACAAACCTCAGCTATTTCTTCAATACTTATCTGAATGAAAAACAAGAGTCAGTAGGCCTTGTATGTTAGCTTTTAACTGAACAAAGTAGAAAAAACATCATAAACCTTTGCGAAAATGATGACTAGTGTGGGTGCCCAATGACCAAATAGCTCTGCACATATCCATATATCTTCCATTAAAATTAATGTTATGTCTTTGCATATAATCTTTTTTTCTTCCTAAAGGGAATCATGCATGGACATTTGAAGACAGAATTTGATTCTAAGCCTAGTATCTTTGAATTTTTTTTCCTCAAAATGAAAATCTCTCCTTAACATGCTAGTCACGTTTCCCTACGATTTTAAATAAGCTGCCTCTCAGCCTATTATTGTTTAGTATGTTTTCCTGTATATTCAGAAAGAGTTGTCAAAACTCTCAGATGCTGAAGATAAGCCTGCAAAGCAGAGCTTCAACAAAATAAAGAAGGAGGTTGTATAAATTCTGAAATATATCAAGGTTAGATTACCTTTGTTGCTTTGTATATCTAAGATTTGAATTGATTTTTCTGGTATGAAAACAAAGGGGGGAAGGGTCTTCTGATGTAATGCTTTGCAGAAACCAGAAAAGTCAATAATATGCAGACAGCTCAAACATATAGTATTCACTGATTCAGTGAAGCATGTTTTTAATGGGTTATGAAGGCAAATTCCAACCTAACAGATGTACATTGGTTATAAGTTTTAAGTAATCTATTATTTTAATGCGCAAGTTTACATAATCCTATAAGATTCTTAAACACCTTAAGTTTTTACAAAGTTCTTGAAAAGCGCTTTTTTTTTTTTCAAAAAGTAAGTCAACCTGCCGTAAGTTAAAAAAGAGTTGGCATATGAGACACTTCATATGGAACAGAATGCAAGCTTGAAAATTTGGGAGACAATTACATAAAACATAAATTTATGACAGGCCAGATGTTTAAAAAGTAAAGAAACACTCTAGTCCAATTTCCAGAACTATTAGTGAAACGTCAATTTTAAACTAAAAATCTTGGTTCCATAGCGTTATATACAGAGGAGTAGACATCCTGTACCAATCTGAGGCATTTTCTCTGTCATTTTGACTTTCTTAGAAAATTCTCTCGAGTGTCAAAACATCACTAGGATTCAAGTTGTTAAAGAGATTGCAAACCAATGCAGCCATACAGCAAGTGTAATAAAGGCTGGACATTTTAATCTTGCAATTTTTATCTAATTTTGCAGAGAGCAAGTTTTGCTTGCTATTCGTTCTGAATGCCTGTTTGTAAGAAATGGTATGTACTTCTTCAAGTTACAGTACTGAAAATGAATACAATAAAGCTGCTGGATAATAGGTTTTGTAGTAGAAAAAATCTACAAAAGAAACAAACAGAACTTTATGAAAGAACAGAGGTCTCAATTTTCTATTTCCTTAAAATTATGGCTACCAAATACCTGTTACTTTTTATACCACATGAAAGTTAGGAATTTTGGAGAGACAGAAATTTCACAGTTTTGCATCAGCTAGTGTCAGCGTGATTATCCTACACAACATTTGCAGAGATGGACCAGTGTGCGTGATACCTTATACCTCTCCCCTGCTAGAGTAGAGAGCTTTTAAGTAAGGAGAAAACAATTGATTTAGTGAAGAGAACAGAGAAAAAGCAAACAGCTAAAATATATCTGCTTTTAATCATTTGACATATTATCTACAGTAGCAATAATCTCTCATACATTTTTTGGGCTATTAATGACTACTCTTGCTGTAACAGGTGGAAATACAGCCTAAATTTAACACTACAGTGTAGATTTATGTTTCTTTCCTATCCCTAACATCTGCTCTTGAAGCCAGGCAGTCGAAACTTTCTGCTAATGTAGCAGTCATTTCTTAATTTTATTATTGATATTAACGAAAATGAGATCAAGACTACATTTTCTTGGATTAAATAGCCAATAGAGAGCCTTGGGCCTTTCTCTCCTTTGGCTAGGATAGAATGGTGCCAGCTATGTCTGAGGAGCTTGTAACGTGACAAAAAATACACCACTAAAACTTTCCTCAGGAGGGTGAGTCCTATGAACTCAGATCTTTTATCATTTCCCAGAGTCTCACATTTGGCGTTTTTGAGAGGACTTTTCCTAAACCACAGAGGATTTAGAAACAAGGCTTGAGAGGATGTAGGTGTTATCTTACACTCTTCATTCTCTAATGAGCAGTAGGATGTGTTTTACAGCACCGCCTGACCATGGCAAAAGGCATAAAGGTCTTCTTTCCTGCTACCTCCTCCACACGAGATTACATTTGTTTACAGGCCCAGCTACCTCTGTAACATACAAGCTTCTTGAAGTCACTGTTGTCACCCAGCTAGCCCTTCTCCCCATCCCCACCACATTTCCCATTCTTTTTCCCCAGATCCTCATGGGATCGATCAGTCATGCCTTTTGCACATACTACCTCTCCTCCACTCCCAGAGATACAGCTAGATTTAGCAGCAAGAGATTCAATCTCTCTGAATGCAGACTTTCCAAAACAAATATTTTGGCTATTCAGACCACAGCCTAATGTCCTGCACAAAAAAGAGAAACGCAGAAAACATTGTATACTTCCTTTTTTTTCACAGGTGTATTTCTACTATCTAAGTTGTTTGTGTAAAGAATAAGGTGCAAGGTATAACTTTCATATTCTTTCTGTATCAGTGATTCTGTGAGTTCTCCTCCAAGTGGTAGCACTTTTTTATAGCACTCAGCAGGAGGTTGAGAGCTGTGTTTTTAGCTTTGCCTCTCTTTTATTCTAATTTTTAAATTATTTTGAAATATGTTATTTATATAATAGTTATAAATAGAGAGCATGTATACATGCACAAACATTTATGTATGAATATATAGCTTCACACAGAGGTTTTTTTTTTATTAAAGGACATATATGTGTGTATATATATTTATAACACATAAAAGGGAAGAAAGGGCCCTATATATCCTGTTTTCATACTCTTATTTTGGTTACATAGGGTTTTGCTTGGTTTCTCTCTGTAAAAAGAACTGGAACTAAAACTATGAATGCCAGACAGTGTAAGTGGTATTTAATCCAGTGGTGAAGGTAAAATTATCCAAAATTCTTCTTATAAAATAAGAATTTTTATTATGCCTCTGTCCACCTATATATATATATTACCTTAAGCATAGTACGTTTTTGCCCATAAAATGAACACAAAGTAGCTAAAAACTCAGTATTATTTCTTTCTTATAATTCTTACTGTTGATACCCTGTTCTTAATTGAAGCATAGGAGAGGGGAGTTTACTATGCAAAGAAAATGGCTTGTCTTTAAAATGTAAGAATTTAATCGTGTGCTATTGTTGCCTGCCAACAATGAGCTAAAGAGGTTAATGGATCATAGGTCTGGCAAACAGCCACGCTGCCTCCGGCTCAATACATTTGACTGCATAATCTGGGTTAAGATTTGGTGCTATTTTTTAAATCAGGGCATGAACCATTGATAAACAAAAGTTAGATTTTGTCCAGTCTTTTTGTTTGTTTGCTTGGTTTTGTTTTCTAATATTTTTTTCCCCCGAAAACAGAGCCACTTATCACTGATTTCGAATGGCACGGCAGGAGGAGCGAGAGGAAGCAGGCGGGGGCCTCCTGCGCTCCCCGCTGCCGTGTGCCGCGGGATAGGGCGCTGCCCCCGGGCACTCCCCGGCATCCCTCCAGCCGGGCATCAGCGCCTGCTCCCCCCTCTCCCCGGGCTGCCAAATTCGAGGGCCCAAAGGGCCAGAGGAGCACTCTCATGGGTCCTCAATATACACCCCTTTCCCCAGGAAACTCCACTTGGGACTCGGAAACCACCACCTGGAGCCACCTCTCCTTCAAAAGAGTGGGATGTGCGGGGTGTGATTGGTTGGGTTTTGGGTTTTTTTAAAGAAAGAGAGATCACAGAAAAAGTATATAGCTCCCCCTCTCCCATCTTGCATGTTCCTTGGGCACACTGTTGGAGGAGCCAGGCAGCAGCGGCAGCGTTATAATGCAAATCACTAAGCGAGCAACTTTCAACGCTGTTGTGGCTATTTTTGATTTCTCTCCCGAGAACGGGCTTTTCTTAGTGTGCGTGTTGCTTTTTTCCCCCACTTTACAATCATGCCCTCTCTCCCTTCTCCGCTTTCTCCCTCCTCCTCCCCCAATACATCCAGCAGTAATGATGCACCGTCCTCGGTCCTCTCCAGCGGGTTACTCCGCTCGGGCAGGAGGTGAGCAACCGAGCGGGGAAGCGGCGTTTGCAGGGCTGCGCTGGGGCACCGCACCGCTGCCCGGCAGAGGCGGGCCTTTCCCGCTGCTGCTTCATTCCTCTGCCGCCGCTTCTGGGCCCCGCCGGCAGCTCTTGGGGGCAGCCGACTTCTCGCTTCTCTCTCTCCAGCCGCGTCCCGGTGGCGGCAGCCTCCCAGCGCCACCCTAATGTCTGGGGAAGCCCGGCCGCTTCCCGCGGAGGAGCCAACGCCGGCGGAGGGCCCTGCCCGGCTCTTCCCTCGGCCGCAGGGAGAGCCGACAGCACCTGGCTGCGTTGCCCGCCGTAGCGGACTGGGAGAGAGAGAGGGAGGGAAGGAGGGAAAAAGGGAGGGAAGGAGGGAGGGAGGGAAAGAGGGAGGCTCCTCCGTGCGCGGGGAGCGGCTCCGGCTCTCAGCTGGGCGCTACCGGCAGCGGCAGCTTCTGCCGTGCTGCACCGCGGGCGGTGACGGCTCCCGGCGCGGCGGGAGCGCGCCGCTGCCGCGGGACCGCAGCTTTAGGGCGGGGGGCTCAAACCTCGGCCGGGAAGTAGAGACAGAGTTTTGCGGTTTTTTCTTTTCTTTCCTAGTGATTGGGCTTTTTTTATTACCGTTATTTTTAATCCCTCCCCCCGCTCCCCCCATTCCCCCGGCGGTGCGTGTGGCAGCGGGGAGGATGCGCGCCTCCCCCAAGCCGTTCCCCGGCAGCTCCCGCCGCGGCTGCGGGGCGCTGGGGGCCGTGGGGCCGGGGGCGCGCTGGGCCGCACCTGGTGGCACCGCCATGCGCGGGCTGCGCCCCCTGATCTCCTCCGCCGCTTCCCGCCGCCCTTCCGTGCCTGAGTCTCCCTTCGCTTATGTCCAGCATCGCGCACACACGCACACGCCGTCACGCACGGAGGCACTCACTCACTGACTCTGCCGAGCTGCCCAGGCTGCCGAACAGCACAGCGCAGCGTCGCGCAGCCCGCCTGGAGCCCCCTCCCTCCCTCCTCTCTCCCTCCTTCCATCCCTCCCTCCCTCTCTCCTCCTCCTCCCTCGCTCCCGCCCGCCCGCCCGCCGCTCTGAAGGATGCCCGGTAAGTAGCGACGAGGACCGGCACCTCTGCCGGTGCGTGATGTGAGGGGTTAGGGACTGCTGATACCGCTGCCGCCCGCCGGGGGGGCGCAGGGCGGGGGGGCGAGGGAAGGGGAGGTGACAGCGATCCGAGGCAGGAGTCGGCGGGGCTCGCCGTGTGCTCCTCAGAAGGACTTTTAGCTGCGCGGCCGGGGCTTGGATGTGGGCGCCGAGGGACGGGGTCTGTGCACCGCAGAGGGCACCGGCCGGGGCGGGGGCGCTTCGCCTGCGCTGCGGGTTGCTGCCTGCAGCACCGCGGTGAGTACGGGGCTCCGCGCCTCGCCGGGGTCCCCTGGGGCGGGTAAGGTGTGGAGGGTGCCCTGCCGCGCTTGGGGCTCCCTCCTTGGCGGCTCTGCACCGCGCCGTGCTGGGACCGGAGCACGGAGGGCACGGTGCCCCCCGTATGCCCCGGGTACTGTCCGCTGCTACTCCTCGGTTTTGGCCACGTCTCCACGCGCTGCCAGCGCGGTCCGGTGTTTTGGGCGCCGCGGTGCCACCGAGCGGACACGGAGACGGAGCTCCGCCGGGCGCCTCACCTGCGGAGAGGAGCACCCAGGTGCTGTTCATCGGGGCGTGGGGAGCAGAGCGGAGTCCCGGCCGGTGCCCCGGAACCGCAGTGAGAGGGTATCCGCGGCCCCCCTGTCCGCTCCCCGTCCTGCATGCTCTGTCCTCCCTCCTGCGCTGCAGAGGGCTCCGGTGGGAAAACGCTTGTCCCTTAGGGAAGCGTAATGTTTGCAAAATGTTTGCTATCAATTAGCGGGTGGCTCCGCTCAGCTCGGGTTTGCGCACGGCTAACTCCGCTCAGGCAGGGGCTCAACTCCGGCTACCGACTGCCGAGGACATCGGGAAAGGGGCTTTTTGTTCTCCTAGACTGCCAGGTGCGATTTGTGGGAAACACATATAAAAGCTCACAATTGCTGGCGATTTTTAAGTGGACTTTGGTAAATCATTGAAATCTTTTTTCTTACTTTTATTGTGTGTACTTTAACAATGATCTCTCCTCACTGTGTTTTTCATCCTGGGTATGATAACTCTGCCATTGAAGTCTATGGCAAAACTCCCAACTGACTTCAGAGGAAGGCAGTTATGGTCAATATGGAATGAAAGGGACTGGGCAGAAGGTGGAGAGATGGCAAAGTGAGAGACATGTATAAAAGAAACTTCATCTTAGAAGCTAGCTCTCTAACCAAGAGTTTTAGCAGCACAGTGTCAGAAATGTCTTCTAGGTTTTCATTGCCACTTTGCACTGGAGAAATACTGGAATGATTTCCTGATGTGTTGGATATCAAGTGGGCTGAATCCCATTGTTTTACCCACAGACATTATAACATATTACTTAGTAACTTATACTTTTCCAGTGCTGTATATCTTTTTTCTCTCTAAAAAGTTGGAAGCAGTTGGAGACAATTAGATGGGCTCTCATTGCCTTCAGTGGCCTGTGGATCAGGCCCAGAAAAGCTCAATAGAGAAGTAACAAGAGAACTGAAGTACAGTTTGTAAGGAAAGGTGTTGCATAAGCATTTAACTCATGAACATCCTCTCTCTAGAGAGGAGAAAAATCTAAATGTACATTAATTTTTTATCCTGTTTTATCCAACTCTTTTCACAGCACAGATACAAATAAGAAAGAATGCTTCTGATTAATAATTAAAATGTCCATATTCATATGGATTACAAAGAAGATTTTATGCAAAAAAAATTCCATTAGCAAATGGAAGTTCTAGTTCACAGAATGTCCTCTGTTCAGTGCAGGATTTAGACTGGGAGCAGTCAGATATATAATGAAGCACCGAATACAAATATTGGTATTCAAATGGCAAAAGCTAGGCTTATTGCTGTAACCTGACTAACCACTCTCAACTGCTTGGAATGCCTTAAAAAGAAAGTGTAATTTAATTTTTTTTTTTCAAATCTGAGTATTGAAAGAACCCCCAAGACCCTCCACATCCTGAATTTAGTCAAAAACTTATCAAGTATCAGAAATATGCCCATACTCTATGAACAATGTGACTATTACATTGATAGGTGTGTTGGGGTGGCACTGGCTGGATGCCAAGAACTCACCAAAACTGTGTTATCACTCTCCTCCTCAGCTGAATAGGGAAGGAAAATGTAACAAAAAGCTCATGGGTTGAGATAAGGACAGGAGAATCACTCAGCAGTTACTGTCACGTGCAAAACAGACTCAACGTTGGGAAATTTGTTTAATTTATTACCAGAGTAGGAAAACAAGAAATAAAAGCTAAATCTTAAACATCCACCCTTCCCCTCTCAACCTCCTCCCTCCCCCTCTCCATTCTTCTTCCCAGGCTTGCCTTGATACCCTAATTATCTACCTCCTCCCTGCCAGTGGTTCAGGGGGATGGGGAATGAGGGTTGTGGTCAGTTCATAACATGTTGTTTCTGCTGCTCAGTCCTCCTCAGGAGGAGGACTCCTCACAGTCTTCCCCTGCTTTGCTGTGGTGTTCATCCCATGGGAGACAGTCCGCCATGAACTTTTCCAACAAGTCCTTTCCATGGGCTGCAGTTCTTCCTGAGCTGCTCCAGCATGGGTCCCTTCAACAGGGTGCACTCCTTCAGGTGCAGACTGTTCCAGCATGGGTCCCCCACAGAGGGACACTACTCCAGTGTGGGCTCCTCCCTCCACAGGGCCACAGGTCCTGTCGGAAACCGGATCCAGCATGAGCTTACCAAGGGGTCACAGCCTTCTCTGAGCATCCAGCTGCTCTGGCACGGGCTCCTCCATGGACTATGGGCAGATGTCTGCTCTACCACGGACCTCCATGGGCTGCAGGGGGACATCCTACCTCACCATGGTCTGCACGACAGGCTGCAGGGGAATCTCTGCTCTGGCACCTGGAGCACCTGCTTCCACTCCTTCTTCATTGACCTTGGTGTCTGCAGAACTACTGCTCTCACTCATTCTGAGTCCTCCCTGTGACTGCATTTTCTATTGCTTACTCCTCTCTCTGACTGCAGTTTCTGTGGCTCAAGGTCTTTTTCTCCCTTCTTATATCTTAGTTGTCCCAGAGCTGCTGCCACTCTTGCCGATTGTGCTCAGCCTTGCTCAGCAGCAGGTCCCTCTTGGAGCTGGCTAGCATCGGCTCTATTGGATACAGGGGAAGCTTCTGGCAGCTCCTCACAGAAGCCACCCCTGTAGCCCCCACCACTAACAAAACACAATACAAGAAGAAAAAAGCCATTCTCAGTTATGGTCCAATAATGATGTTTCCCTTTTAAGTACAAATTCGCGTTAATAGGCAAATATAAAAACAAAGTTTGAAGTGCTGCATCTCCTGTTCAGCTTTATTCGTAGGCATCTGGTAGAATTGTCATTGAAGTGAACTGAATGTGTCACTAATACTTAACTGTGAACAGATTAAGACATTCATGTTACAGTGGGGAAAAAAACCTGCAAAATGGACAAATGCCTCACTGATTATCTCTTCTCTCTTTGCAACTCCATAGGCAAGACAGACACCTAATCCTTAAAACATCATATTGCAGGTTTCTTTCTAGTTTTCCTGTGAATTCAAATGTTTCTTTAAAGTACCATGTGCCATAAGTGGAAGGGAAGGGTACATATTTTACGGGACATTGCCTGGAGTAAAATTTTGTTTGAGCTACTTTGTTGCTTCCTGTATTCTCCACTCTATCTTCTGTTTGCTAACACATTGTAATGCCGCAACCTATTTTTGTTGATAATACTTCCATTTCAAGTCAAATATGAAAAATATGTTAATTATTTCAATATTAAGAGGTTTGGATTTTTTTAATCAGAGGATATGGGGGGTGTGATCATGGTGCTTTTTTTAAGATCCAAAGCAATGCTCTTTTCTTTCTTAAGTGAAGAGAGTTGGCAGTTCTAAAAATGAAGTTATATATTTGAATAAATCTTTAGGTTTGTCTGAGAGCTATTGTTTGAAATCCTGTATGCTTTTTCTGTATGTTTTTGGTGTTTCAGTACTTCTGCTTCAAAGGTGTATATGGAGATTCAAACAGATCTTGTGGACAGCATCTCCAAAAGAGAAATTCAGGTTTTTTAGGCTTACCTGTAACTGAAGTGTATATAAGATTTGAGTATTTAAGGCAGAGTTGAATGAAGCCAGATAATGAAGTACCGGGAAGCTCCAGGACATGATCCTGAATAACCGTTACTCACTTTTAGGAGCTTTATAAACCTCATCCTGTTTTGAGAAGTAAATGCTGTTCATCTTTATTCGGATGAATATTTCAAGACTATTTTTGCTGTCCCTTGCCTGACTCTGAAACATGTTCATGCCCTTGTATTGCTATGGTTGTTATGTGAATGGTAGCAAGCATTTGCAGGTCTCTTGGTATTTGAATCTAGGAAGCAACATTACTGGGATTCTTGAAAGTCATCTAAATTTTGTCATTATTGCACCTTTAAGAACATTTTCAAAATAAATTTTATTTTTTGTTAGTCTTAGAACACATTCATTGGATAATTTATTTAGGACTATATTCTTCTATTCAACAATTTAAGAACAAAAGCCTCTACTGTAGTTCAAATCAATCAAAATATTGGTTTTAGGTTATACATTGTACATATGGAACCTGGCATGTAAAGCAGATGGTATGTAAAATTATGCATAGCATGTCTGGAGAGGCACACAATATCTAAATTCAGTGAAACAGAACAAGGAAAGAGTGTCACGTGCAACTTAAAATATCAATCACTGGACTATGTCTAGTCTCAACTGTGCTTTGCTTTAACGTGTGTGTATGTGTGTGCTTGTGTGTGTGTGTCCAATTTTCTCTTATGGCAACTAGGACATTTCCTTGATAATATGATCTTCCTTAGAAAAGCGTGCAGACTGAAATGATATGCTACTGGCTACATGAAATAAAAAGACGGATATACAAAAAAAACTAGTTTAGTTCAGTTTGGGTGCAGAACACAAATGCATGAAAATAAAAATAAACAAAATAAAATAAAAAATCAAGTTCAGAAATTTCAATCTTTTAAGGCAAATGGCCAGACATCACTTACTACTGAGACTGTGTTTTCCTATGTTATTTATGCTTTTGGTTTGCCCAACACAGCAATAGCACTTAACAGTACTTCTATCCTGTTGCATAAATACTGTGTTAGCTCCACACTCCCTCTCTCTCTCTCTCAAGTATTACAAGACTGTAAGCACAAAATTTCTTCCTGAACAAACAAGCATTACGGGGCATTGTTAACACAATCAGATGAAATGGTAATTGCAGAAAGATTCACATCAGCAAAACCCTTAAATAAATATTAGTCTTTAAGCATGTGCTGACCTCGAAGGGACCTAATCACATTTTGTTGAACAAAGATGCTTTCATGATCAATGGCCATGAAAGGTAATAATTTTCTCAAGTTCATTTGAACATTTAATTCTGTGATTATAAAATTTTGTCAGCACCAGACAACTTTAAATTTAACTTTCAGGGGAAAACCTTTAAATATTTCTACTCTTTTTTTTTAATGTTTTGTATACTTTAGAAGTACTGGAAGCAATTAACTGTTTTCAAATAGGTTGCACAGCCGTACTCTTTCATATTTCTGGTCAAAATGAACTTTAATAGATAAGATGTGAAGGATGATGTTCATAATGAAGGACTACTGCAGAGTGAACTTTAGATATAATAATGAACTAACACTGCACAAGGTAGACTTTAACAGCCACTTCTGTGAGATTTAGACAGTTTTCAAGGAGGCAAATTGAAAGAATGCCCCCATGGTTAAACTGTTGAATATCCCCAAATATTTTTAAGGATTTTTACAGTACCTGAGTTGATATACAATGTTTCACACTACAAAATAAGTAAATAAATATATAGATAGTTCCTGTACTTTTTGTACACTAATGCTCTTAGTCCCTATGCATTTTATTTTTTGCAACAGTGTTGCTTGACAAAATGCAGCTCTGTGTCTGGGGGACTAAGGGAACACATTTGTCCTTATATATTACAGAACAATGTCTAACAATTTATTTCTCTTTTGGAAATGAAAGAACTTTTATCCATTCAAATCACTGTAATACAATCTTGTATTATAATGGCCTGAACAATCTTGACTGCACGCAGTTGCTGGAGTCTCCGAAGGACTGTCATAAATAAAGCTATTAGTCTGTATTATAGCAGACACATATTCAGAGTCTACCAAGGGATGACAGGATTTTACATTACAGCAGAAAATGTTTAAAAAGTCTGTGAATTACCAAAAATTATTGGCAAAAAGACTTAATAAACTAATTTATAATACATACATATGTGCTATTTTTCTTTTGAAGTATGCAAATACAGCATCAATATTAATGAATTAATCCTATGTAGAATTAAGTGAAAAATGAGATGACAAATAAGGGATTTGTCCCCTACAACAAGTGCTTAAGCTTGCTCAGCAGCCTGTAAACTTTCTGCACTAGCTGATGGACATTGAACCTACATCGAAACCTCCCTTTGCAACCTGACATTGCTGCTGTGATGACAGCCTTAGAAAACTGGCATCTCATGAGAGATAAGTCAGTTTACATCAATGGAAATGGATTTATACTGCACCCTGGATTCTGTGCAGACAGGTTTGTTTTTATTTTTCTTCTTACCATTATAGGAGGCATGACTTTTGCCAGGTATGAAGACAAAAATGAGTTTGGCAAGACCCTGAATGAACTTGGAAACAAATTTGGAAATGGTTGAGACACAGAAAAATGAAGTAAAAATATATATAAGGATGTGTTATGTTGTTGGTTTGGTTTTTTTTCAAGAGAGGAGAAAGTGCACTCTTTTATGAAAGATCCCTAAGACAGAAATAAGACATAAAAAAAGTGCAACTGAGGTTAAAAATAAAATTATGAAAGTTGAGTTACCTAACATGTTCTGGCCATGGGAGAAGTAACTAAAGCTGACATAACGACAGGATGGGAGCCTCAAAAGAAGACTAAAGCCAGAAAATAATCATTTCCCATGTTGGAAATCCAGATGGCCCTAACAGATTTTGTGTGCATTTGTATACACATTTATCTGTGTGTATACATGTGCATACATATATACTTTTATTCTTCTTTTCATATGCAGATCTGTACAACGTCCTACTTTGTTACTGTCTGATTTCCTCATCCCAGCAGTGCTTTGCTGGTTCTTCTTTCTGGCTGACCATGAAGTTTACAGAGGAAGATTTGATAACACACTAAATAGCTGAGAGTGGTGAAATTGTTTCCTGAAGGTAAAACAGTAGGGTCCAATGGTTCTCCTGCAGAATGTTTTAAACCCAAGGCTATAAATAAGAGGCAATCCTGTCAAAGCAAAAAAAAAAAAAAACAAACAAAAAAAACCCCCAAACCAAAAAAAAACCCCAAAACAAAGCAAAAAAAAACCCACAAAAACCAAACCAACCAACCAAGCAACCAACCAAACAAAAATCCCCCAAAATGTAATCAAATCCTGAAAAAGGAGAAAACAAAATGAATCTTTACTTCAGTATCTGAAGCCAATGTTGCATTTTGTCCTGAAAAACATGAATCTGAAAGATATTTTGCCAACCACAATCTTGTGTCACCTACAATCATAGTCAAGGTCTTCCTGTTTAGACTTGAAAAATCAACTACAGTCTTGCACTGAAGAAATAAAAAATATTTTCTGCGAATGTAGTGTGGAGCTTTTAGGAAAACTGAAGATGACAGTAGGGCAGAGGAGTATTTAATACAGCATTTTATTTAATATAGTAAGTAGATATACCATTTTTTCATATAAAATTTTGATGCTGAAAAGACTGTTGAAAGGATTGAGTGGAACTAACTTTGTTATGATGTCAGAAGTAAGATTTGAGGAAAAATATTTTAGATAATTTGCTGCTGCATGTCCTCACCTTTGTAACTGCCATATAAGTATAATGTCAGAAGTGGCAGCAAATCCTTCCTCTTTATAATTTCACATTCCTGCCTCTTGTAAAAGGATTAGTCTCAAATCTAAAGTAAACCAGATTTGCAGCAGGAAAAAGTCTGTCAATGTAGAATCTATCAGTATAGTCAAACAACATGTCTTTATTTGTCTTTTGGTAGAAAATTACATTCCTGTGTGGTGATGCATAATCTGTATAAAATAATCTATTATAATCATTTTGGCAAATAGTTCTGAAAAAGAAAATATGACTGATAAGCTTTTTACCAACCACAGAGTTTCACTCAGAGGTAGAAAACATTTGAGGAGAACTAGTGAAAAATTTGTCCTGGCATTAGAAGTTCTCAGTTTGCATATGAAAAAATTTTGGTTACCATTGACATTGCTAGCTACTCTTTCAGTATGCTGTATTTGGTGGTTTCTGAACTAAGAGTGAAGTTCACTTCCTTTGGGTATGGGAAAAAACACGGGCTTCAAAAAGTCAAACTGTGCAGCGGCAGAAAATGGAAACTCAGGCCTTCGTTCCGATGTGCCTAAAAACATATTTCATTTCTCTGCTTGCTTTCCCAGCAGTTCCTTCAGGACTGCTCCCTGGCTGCTAGTGAAGCAGATTTAGGTGAGCATGAAGCAACAGCTCTTGCCTCCCTTGTATATTGCACCTACAGTGTTGTAACTGCCCTTGCTTCCCTCCTGGTGCCTAACAAAGGGACTATTTATGGTGCAGATGCCTCAGAGATGTTTTTGTGTACCTCCACCTTACACAACTTAATAGCGAGAAACAATACAGGATGAATTTCGTGACAGAAGCTTTACCTGTGAGCATTATCCGTGAACAGAAATTATTTTCTATAACAAAAATAGATTGAAAAGATTTATCTGTCATTAAAATTTGTTATCTTCCTTCTTCTGTAACAATGCAGACTAGAAACTTTTGCTTTGTTTGTTTCAGAAACAGAGTGTATAAGGTTTTTCATGATGGTGTGTCATTTTTCTTTTATTTTCCACTACTCTTATTTTGTTGAAGGAGGAAAGAATTTTAATGAGTAAAAGAGGAGAAAGATGAGAAAGGGATAAAAATATTTTCTAAATTTTCAAACAATCCTTCATTTACACGAAGCAAATATATCTGAGTAATGCCTCTTTGTCATTCATCACCTTGAAAGAATCTGTATTAAATTTAAAAAATCAATTTTTCTAATGTCAATTCAGAATGCATCAAAACCTTTTATCACAAAAGTCTTGTCTTTGAAGAAATTTCAGTCAGGTCTCAAGTAAAACTTGAAGCTGGTTGAAATTTCTTTGAAATGTAGGTATTTCTGACATAATATAAGTTAATTTAAAACAAAACTGTCTGGAGAAAAAATATATTTTCATACATTTTCTGTGAACTGTGATCATATATTAATTAAAAGGTATATTTTTCATTTTTCATAATCTATAAAGTGATTTTCTTGTGAAAATAAGAAACAATAAAAAACTGAAAGAAGTCCCCAAAATATTGACACAAGATTCTTGATCTGTCCCTAATAGTTTTTTTTCCCAAGACTTTACAGTTTTTAAACTTCCTTTTTCAACTTCAGAAAAAAAAAAAAAAAAACATTTCAAAAGCTCCAAACATTTATCCTGATGGGGAGAATGATCCCTGCCCCATATCCGAGCAGACATGACATTGTGCAGACCATGGTTTTAGTCTAATGGATAAAGTGGAAGTACGAGGAAGGTAACCGGGTGCTTTCTTTGAAAGGTACTTGCTTAGTGGAAGGTTGGTTGTTTAATTCCTGAATAAAGCTCATACATTGAGGAAGACTTTAGGTGAGAAGAGAAAGAGAGAGGAAAGGAAGTGTGTCTTTGCCATAACTAAGGACGGTAGTGAGTGGGAAATTCTACGTGTCTTTTTAAAAACTTTCAAGAGAACAGCTGAACAACATATAGGCTCAGGATGTACGTTTAAAATGTGGATAAAAGCTTAGTGTGCAGCTGAGAAGAAATCTGCTTTACTTGGCGTGGTGCTTGAGAACCTTAAGTTGCACGCGTGCTGTTGATGTGAGCTGACCCGTGTCAGTACGCGGTGCTTATGGGCAGGCCGGCTGCCCGCAGACTGGACTGCGTGTCAGCACCGGTGCGCCGGGTCCGTGCGGAGCGCACAGCACGGAGGGGCAGCGTCAATCCCCAGCACGCTGGTAGACAGAAGCTGGCCACTCACGTCTGTTTATCCCCCAGGGACACAAGAGAACAGATTTGTCAGGGTTTGTCTCTTTTATTCCAGTAATTATGAGAGATTAATTGGGAATCTTTACTGTTGGGAGACTAATTGGGAATGTTTGTTGTTTACATGTTTGTTTGGTTCATTTTTTTAATTTTTTTTTATTACAGCTGCATTTCTGCTCCTTGCCTGTAATTTTTATGAATTAATTGAGTGATGCAAGGCCTCCCTCTAGCCTGGAGGCCAGCTAAGCACGGCCACTTCCATATGGTTAAGCTCCCTTAGCCTCCCAAGCACAGGCTGCGTCTAGCTTGCCTCTTGGGAAAAGCCCCAAAGCTGGGCTAGTGCCCTAGCTGTGCCCAGGAAACCCTTGGGAGACAGCTGGTCAAGTAGCCAAGATCGAGAGTGTCAGGGCCTGCCCTGACATTTTATGTTCTAGGGAAAAAGTAGTTCCAGGGCATGAATTCATGCCCTACCATTATTTAACTCATTTCCTTAGATGTAATCTCAGTGTTATTTAGGTCAGTGTGACTCCAAATGCATAGGTGCTGTTTATTCACTTGTTAGGAAAGAACTCAGTTGATTTAAGTGGTGCTACTACAGCACAGCATGATATTTTTACAAATAGTGTAAAAGGGGCTTAATATTTGTTTGCATGCAGTCATTAACTGTGGTATATGCAATAATATTCTGAAAGCACGGGGAGATTTGAATGTGGTAAAATGTTTTAGGAAATGGTGGCTGCTCTTCTGCATACTTTTCTGCATTACTTATAGTTACATTTCTTATCAAATGCTGGAGTCAGTTTATCCAGAAATTGCTGTTCTAGGAAAGCTATTATCCATTTACAGTGCATTTGTTTTCAGAAATTTATGTAGTATTGAAAAATCTGTTTTTTCAGAGGTACAAAAAAGTGAGGGTACTAGCACTTCTTTAAAAAGATGCATTACTAATTTTTGCCAAGAAGGCAAACAGACACAAAAATCCTTATTTGGTGACTAGCAGTATTCTACGTGTCAAGAAAACAAAAATAATGACAAATCTTTTAGGGTGGGATCTCAGAAATCAAACTCCTTTAAGCTTTAAAATTTATACTTTTTAGCTAGCTGGAAATTATGCTTACACAGGATAGCTGGATACAGTTTTAATATGTAACTGTATGACAGTGGACTAATTACATAAGAAAAATAATAATTTAGTTGTGGGGGAAAATACATTTAACTTATATTGACTCATAATAAATTTTTATTTCTTGGTATTTAACATCACTGTGCATCTTTTGCAACATGTACAAGTCATCTTTTCTAATCTTTTTTCATCTTGTATTGGTGAGCTTTTGCAAAGTTTCATTATTCTTTCATTGATGCAGGATAGCACAACTTCAAAAACAGTGAATGTTAGTCTGGGTGTGGATACATTGAAATGCTGCCTAGAAGGAATTCTACTTCTCGGCGTAGTCCTACAATATCAGTTTTGTGGTTCATGAGTTGCATATGTAAATTACAGAGCTCTTGGGGGAAAGTTACCTAGCAGAGAGCTAATAATTTCCCATCAGTGGTAAAATAATTGCCTCCAAATGCTGTGACCCCAGGTGTGTGCTAAGACTGAATCTCCGGGGAAGGCCATGAGGTTCCAGTGCCTTCTATGGACATTACTTCCAGTTAGGGCTTCAGCAAGCTGCATTTAATACCTCTGGAGGTTTCAAATTAGGAAAAAGAACAAATCCAAATATTTTAGCCATTTCTTTAAGTGATGCTTTATTGGTGTTTCAAGGAGTCTGATTTCATTATTGCATAAGCACATATATAATGAACTTGATGTACCCAACCAAAAAAACCTGGATCTGAATCTGATAAATAGGCAATAGTCAAATATCAGTTTCATTATTCAGTAGGAGCTATTAGGCTTGACCCACAAAGAAGTGAAGACTTTTTTAGAAAATTGAAACTTAACGAAGCATACCAGGATTTTTAGCTTAGCTTAGTTTGGAAGTTGAGATGATATATCAGCCACTTACTTTGCTTTAGTGAAATCACTGAGTTCTCTAAAACTCTTCATGCTTGGAAAATTATGAGTAGCATGCAAGTCTGTAAATATATTTAGAAACAATAGGGTAGGAGCAGATATTGAAAGATCCCCTGTAAAAATTTGAGAGAGGTACTGTATGATTATTTATGATATACATCTGCATATTGATATCTAATTTATACTTTAATATATATTGTACACACTCTTACCTAAATAAAAATGAATTTTTTCTCTTGGTCTGGCATATAATGATTAAGGAGATCTGAGAGTGTTCTAAAAAGTTTAAGTTATTTATCACTGATACTTAAAAAGGAATAGTTAAGTAAGTAGATCTGAAGCCGGCCTGGAGCTCCTTTGGTGTGTGTCTGAAGCATGTCTACTAACTACAACTGTAATTCATGATCTAAAGAGCATCCTGCTCCTTGCACCCTGCTGTAACGCCTCTGGTGCCTCTGCCTTTATCTCTTCCTTCCCTTCAGTTTGGTCTGCAGGGATGGGAGCTCTAGGTTGCTGAATACAACTCATGCAGTCCAGAAAAAGAGAGATTCATACCAAGCAATTGCCGATGGATAGTGAGCTAGTAGCCAGCTTCAAATCTGGGTCAGACAAAGAATTTACCATGAGTTTGAGATTTCTTGAGGTGCCTTTCTTTCAAAGATGAGGCTTTTTCTTCCAGCCTGTTTCTTAGAAAAAGCTCCAAATTATGATCCAGCTTTTCAAATCACTTTGCAGAGTGTCTCGATATCAAAACACTGTAATTTTCGGCAGTAAATTTCTATTAAATATTTCAGTTCATTTTACAAAGGTACTTTGAACAGATGTTAGGCTGAAACATTCAGGGAGAAAGATCATGACACATTTGGTGACAATGTGGTATCGGTGCCAATAGCTTCCTATAAGCTGTGAAAAAACAGATGTTACTCCGGCCAAAATTGTGCCTTCCTCTTGACTGCTTTCAGCAGGGTGCAGGCCTGACTCTGACCCCCACTCCCTGAGCTAACCTTGAAGCTTCTGTTACAGTGATGGAGACCTCTCAATTAGCCTGATCCTGCAACTGTCTGACACACGCTACAGCAAAATCGTCCTTGCCTGACTGCGGCAGCTGCCGTCTCCAAAGTGATACTGTCCGCTTATAACTCAAAGTACAACTCTGTCATACATACACTTAGTGCAGAATGGCTCTTAAAAGGCATTTTAATCTGCTGGCATTTTAGCTGGTAGGCCTCTGGGGTCAGGTTGAAAAATTACACTAATGCCGAACTTACTCTGATATTCTGGGCAGCCTTCTGAATTTTAAATAACTATCCTCAGAAGGCTACCCTTTTCAAAAATTATCTTAAAGACTGCACACAGAATTTTAAGCTCCGTTCAGTTAGCACACTGATATGCAGGCTGAGTTTTACAAAAATGTAGGGTAAGAATCTCTGAATTTATGGATACCTGCAGTTATTTTAGTTTTCATTATCCAAGTATCTGTTCCTACAGTGCTAACTATATGAGTTCTGTGTTACTGTAATTGTTAATATTTGCATCTGAATTAACTGTTCTGCATTGCTGGTTTTGTCGCTGACTGCCTATTCAAATATGTGGGATTATTTTGAAACCTACATAGGAACAGATTCTTTTATACTTTGGAAATAGGCAAGGTGAAATATATAGGTCTATTTTTCCAACCAATGGCTCTTCTTAATCCATTCTCTCACATGTATATTCAGAAAAAATAAGATTACCATCTCTTTCCCTTTAGAAATATTTATGCAAGGGTTTCATATTTTGCTTATTCAGCATTTGTTGCTTCTCCCAGTGATCTGCTTGGATTGTTACTGACCCTCATCCTACCCTCCAGCCTGTGTTTTCCACTTCTTTTTCTGCTATGGCTTTTACTGTCGCAAAATTGATGAGTTGAGCTTGTCCAGCTCAACCAATTGGGCTCCTCCTCTGGTCCTCTACCACCTATCTCCTCTGATCTGACCCTGCCCTCAGACTCTTTCCAGAGTGCAGATTGCAGTGGGCATCCAGCCATGGAATGGGACCAGATTTTGGGCACAAAATAAACCCCACTGCTTCCAGGCAGGGACTGAAACCCGTTAGCCATCTGTTCTGCCTGATCGTTAGGGATAAGGGCTACCCAGAGGTAGTTTTTCGCAAGGCCTTGAGCAAGTGTACCTCTCTGATTAATCTGAACCCTCTCTTGCTTGCAGCCTTAAAGACATGCTAAGTATTCTATATTCTCAGTATTGAAATCATGTTTTGAAAAGCTGTAAACAGTTCCCATTTCACAGCACATCTTCTTACTCAGCTTGACTGGAGCTGTTCTCCTTTGGGAGGAGGTCTTTCTGAGCCAGAGGGAAAGGAAGGATGAGCTCAATATATTCCTTGTTCTACCAGCTGCCACCAAACATTCATCTTCCCTCCAAGGAACTATGAGTCCAGATCCATTCACACTGTGCACCCTGATGAGACAGAGTGACATCTTCCATGGTAGGTGATGAGGCTGTGATTCCAACCTCAGGGGTTTCTTTTAGGTTTTTGGGGGTTTTTTTTTCGCATCTAATGAAGAATGCCAAAGCAGATGTGTTTCACTGTTGTACTTTCAGGAGCAGAACGAAATAAAAAGCCTAGGATGGAAGCTACACTGAACTCTTGCAGCATGCTGTATACCTGGACTGTGAGGAAAAGTAATTCTTTGGCTGCTCAGATAAGTCACAGTATTTTCTGAGTGCTCCAGCAAGCTCTAGGAAGAAAGTTTAACGCTTCTCATCTACACTGTGTTGCAAAACGCTTGTTTACTCTGCCATGTGTCCAGCCTTTTGCTAGTTAGCAAAGAGTTTCTAGAATTCTTCTTCAGCTCCTTTTAAGATAGTGTATCTTATTTTTATATTGACAGCAAACTGTGCCTGGCAGTGACATCTGCAAGCTATTCTTTCTGGGGCTGAATGGTTGCTTTTGTGTTAGATGTGTGATGCATAAACAGACCAGTTCTGCTCTTTGAGTAGAAGGAGGGCACAGTTTGCTTCAGAGGGTTTATTTTTTCCTTGTCCTAGTCTAACATCATTGCCTCCATATGAACTGGGTGACTCTGATTGTTAGTTGAGGCAGACAATGGTTCTGATTCTGCACTGGAGCCTTTTGGTACAAATATATCCCAAATAATGCAAATAAGAAAATAATGATAATGCTTCATATTATTTACAAAACAAATCAGGAGGAAATAAACCATTACTTTAGTAAACAAATTGTTCTGTTAATGTCTATAAGCATACAGTTTTATAGAAGATGTAAAGATATATCACAAAATCCCTGTCTTTTCGTGCTTTGCAAGATTCCTCTTTCAAAAGATTTGGTTGAGGTCCTTAAGGAGGACAGAGTTCTGCTGTCAAAATATTCTGCTTGATTAGCAGTTCATTTTCTCATTTTGGGAAAATCTTTGCTGAAAAAGAAAAAAAAAATAGGATCAAAATGTAATTTCATCGCCCTTTGCTTCCTCTTGGGAAATACACAGTTACCCCCCTTTCTGTGGGGGGTTTTTGTGGAACCGCAATTGTGATTTTTATCCAACAGGTTCAGGTCTTGAATAACAAAATACTTTATTACTTGCTTTCATAATGCTAGTGATCCATGTCAATTTTTCGTTTATATGAGGAATGACCTATGCTTTCTTATCCTTTCCTCTCTCCTGGCATTTGTCACAGAATTTCAATGACACAGGAAGAAAATAACATTACATCTGTGCAAAAATAATTTACTTCATCATATATCATTCTTAGCAGCATCACACTTTCACCTTTTTCAAAATTAGAAGATGAATTAATAAATTAGTGTTTGTTCCAATCATAATGGAAAACTGTGACTACTTAAACAGGCTCATGCCCTCCCTGTAATTGAAATTTGCAAATATTAATGAGATTATACCAGTGTTCTGTCAATAAATATTATCAGCTGAGTTCATTTGTGGGGAGGTCTTGGGATTTCTGCAAAATGATTTTGCATTGTCACTCTAAAGGTTTCATATTAAACCTAACATATCATGGCTACCTTTTTTAATTAACTCAAGTCCTCTCCGACTTTATGCAACGTGTCAAGGGGTATAAAGTATGCAGCTCTTGCACATGTAAGCAGACAGGAGGAATGCACGCTGATGTGACTGTTGCTTATGAAGAGTTACAACTGTTTGGAGAGGTGCAGTTGCATCCCTCACTGAAAGTAACCAAGTGACAGATAATCTAGATCTGTCCCAGGTGTAACTTCTTCCTGAATGAATATATATCTCTCCTGGCCAAAAAACATCCAGCCCTGTCACTGGAAGACACAGTTCTAAGCCCCTACCTTGTTCTTAGGTGGCAGCTTTGCGATAAAAAGTGACCCTGTAGTTAATAAACTCCTTAGAACAGAAATTTCCAAGATCATCCTACTTGAAAAACTGAAAAAGTTAAATCCAAATCTGTCACAGAAATATATTTTTCTTAAAGTGTATTTGTTCATTTCAGTGACATTTGACTGAGCTCCAGCTTTTCAAAAAGTATAGAGTGAGAAGATTTTTTTCTAAATTTATTTATAAATGTAGGTCTCTCTATATTTTTTGGTAATTGTTTGGAATATCCTGAGCATTCAACGGAATGAAAGAGATCACTTATCCTCTGTATTTGGCGTGAAGGGTGTCCTAATGCACATTTCAGCTTTTCATTGTAGAAGAATGCTATCCTGTGGATTGCTTACAGAAAATGAGAGAGCCTATATCTGATACAGGCAGTCAAATGACATTGTGTAGTACACAGTCAGCATATTTCAAGCTAAGAAATCCTTTTTTCTCGTGTTACCTTCAAGTGTTCCTTGAAAACGTTGCCAGATAACCATGGAAAAATCCTACTAAAAGTACAACTAGTGAGAGAAAACTTAAGCTGTCATTGTGCAAAACTGTAAACTTCATAAAAATAACTTATTGCAAGTATTGCCTCCCAATTTTCTGTGTTCTGTGTTTTGAAAAAGGTCAGACTGAATTATCATATTTTTTCCTCCTGACCTTAATATCTGTGTCAGCACGTTTTATTTTTTATTGGAACCTGGCACAGCATTTCTCTGGTGATTTTCTGAAGGTTCTGTCTTTTATTTTTAAATAAAAAGCAGAAAATCTGCTTGGGGGTGAGGGCAAGGTGGAAAGGAGAAGCATAAATCTCATAAATCTCTAGCTATGACCATGACAAAGAAAACTTAGGAAAAAACCTCCAAGAGTTAAGATTTTGCCTTTTTTCTTTTTTTTTTTTCAAGAGAAAGTGATTTGCACTTGAATTTTACTATTTGATATAGTCTAATTTTAGGTGTGAATAGTCATATTGCAAAGCTCTTTGTATCTGCACTGTGCCTGAGTTTGCCTTTGTGCTGTGCTAGAATTCTCAACCCATTTCTTACTGTCTGGACCCTGCTACAAAACTAAGCCACCTCATTTTTTTTCTCCAGTTAATTAAGAAAAAACTTCTATGCTGTAGGAGACTTTTTGAAGAAATATGACTTGAAGATAATTTAAATAAGGACCGATTCCCTAAAATAATCACTATCCCATCATTCAAATACTTTTCCTAGTGATAGAAATTCATAAAATCATGGCATGACTTTCAGTATCATCTCTAAATTTCTCTCACACCCAGGATATTTCCCTAGTATAATCATGTAATTTTCCAAAACTATAGCTATGACTCCATAATACATGAACTAAGAAACTAATCCTAGAACCATAATCTTTGCTGCATTCATTTCAGATAAATAAGTACGTTATTAATTAATAAAATATATCAACGTTTTTGCAGAAACCATTACAGTTGATTTATCTGCCATATTCCAGAATGTCCTATTTTTTAAAATCAATTTTATGTTTTAGTTTATTCATTCCACAGAATACCAAATCCTATCACAGTGTTCAATGCAGGATATGAAGAGGGGGAAGGTGAAGCACTCCAAACTGTATGTGCACAAGGTGCTTTTCACAGGGAACTTATAAAAATGCCTCTTTTTTTTTTAGTTGGTCATGTATTCAGAAAATTATCACATCTCTGGTTTTCATAGGAGCATGTCCATTGGCTTTGCCAGTGTGAACACCCTTACATGAGATTAAATGCTTAGTTTCATATCTCAGTCTTTCCTCTCTTTACATATATAAACCAGTCCATGCATAGGCATAAATTCCATTTCAAAAGGCATAGAATTTTCAAAATATGCTGAACTATTGCTACTTTAATATTTAACGTCAGTTTATATATACATATATATGTATATACTATATATATATATATATTTCTCTTTAGGCATTTCCAGTGTATAAATTGGAATAAAAGTTTTTTAACTTATCTATCAATAAAACTCATTACTTTTTACATTCCTGTAGATTGCACATTTGAGCAAATTAGGCTTTCATCTAGCTGAGTTATTGAATTTACCTTCCTTTCATATATCTGGGCATTTTCATTTTTCAAAATACGGTATTTACAACAATTTATAAGGAGACAAACGATACCTAATGGGACGGAAAATGTTCAAATACTCAGTAAAGAAAGGACACTACTCTACTAGTAGGACAGAGATGTCTGTACAAGAAATGACCAACATTTTCTGTCATTTTTTAATATGATTGAAACTGTAGGCTTCTCTGTGATAAGACAGACACTATTTCATAAAACTTTCTCATCTATTAGTTCACACTCCTGCCACTTGAATATGTGACCAATAACTGAAACAAATGAATTTTATTGAAAATTATCCATAACTTAACCAAATTATAATGATTTCCAAAATAAGGAACTTGCTTTTCAGGATATTCTTTCACAAGATGAGCTTTAAAAAATATTTTACAGGAAAACAAGGGGAATCTCCCCAAGCTTCACCATATCCACCCTAAGGACTCTTCAGGTATTTCCTGCATCTAAAATTAGAGAACAAATTCTTTATGTTTTCTACTATAGTGGGTATTCCACAGTATTTGCTTGTTACAGCAGGGGTAAAAAAGAGAATGCTGCAGATCCCATTTCCAGTGTGGTAAGAAGAGCATGGTCCCATCATCAGACTATTGCTCTCACTAAACATAGAACCTCTGCCTTGGTTTGGAAGGCCTTGAGGTCTAAAGATTTGATCCATCATATAAACAGTTAATTGCAGCTTCTGCAGCATCCATGACGGTAATTCCATATAGAAGTAAAGGTGAAGTCTAGGGCAAGATGTATACGCTACTTCATAAGTTTTTGGGACAATCTGAACATTTGTGGTCATGTGGGAAGACCTGCAGTGGACACCCTTTTCTGTGACATAAATGAGAACATGTATAGTTGAGGAAAAGTGTGGAAGGGCTCTAAGGATGCCAGAAAAAGGGCAGTGTGTGAACTCAAAGGAAAAGTAGTGATCCTTTTCATTCAAAATATCTTGTATGGCTGGCTGGACCTGTAGGTGACAACTAAGAGTAATTCATTAAGCAGAGTTTGGGTCTGGATTAAAAGAGAGGCAGAGGAAAAGAAACCAGATCTGCAATCTGCTAGTGATATCTGCATCATTTTTGCTACTTTCTCAAGAGAGCCTGTGGCATAACAGGGAGGGAGTTTTAATGTGTAACCAACCAGTAAACCCGGTTTGGGACTGTAATATCCCCTACACCAGTAAGTAGCTAACTCTGATGATGGGCCTCTCTCTGGCCATAGCCCCCAGTGTCTGTGATCTGAGACAGGTCCCACCTGGGGTGAAAACATGGGAAGACATCAGGATCTCCATGGTGACGACTCTTCTGTACCTGATCTGGTGTGTGACATGAGCTGGGCTCCCAGCATGACTGCAGTGTAGGAATGAATCCCTTTGAGATTCTCAGGTAGGACAAATTTTCAACGGCTGCCTTGGTAGCTAATTAGCCCTATCCAAGCTTTGATATGTGGTTCAGTCAGTACATGATGAAAAGACTTATTTATGTATTTTCCACCTGTTGCCTGTTTTTCTATCATCCTTGGATTTCTGAAAGAGTAATATAATGTCAAACTTTCCCAGAGTGATGGTGTGTTTGAACCAATACTACTTAAAGTGCTCCAATTTTATACTATTAAAATCCAAACCAGATGACTCCTAATTTTTAATTTTTTAACTGTAATACATTTTCATCTTACTTTTTCTTGAGTTTTCTTTCCTGGGAGGAATTCAGAGAAGTCCAGTGCAATAGCAGAAGAAATAAAAGCACATCCTCCTAATGGAAGTGATTTTTTCTTTCTATTGATATTGAATGAGATATCCTGTCTTTGTTTAAAAAAAAGAAAAGAAAGAAAGAAAAAAAGGGAAATAAAAGAACTAGGAAACTTAATATTTTTCTTATTCTTTTGGAGTCATTTATATCAGATTGTTAATCTGAGGTCTTAAACTCAGAAAAAGGTCATGACAGCTGAGAGCCCAGTTGAGTCCTTCCTTAATTAGCAAACCTTTGTACTTAAATTTCCTTTGCATATTTATAACCCTTCTGCAATTGTACACAAGTAACTGATATTTCTGCTAAATCTTGGCAGTAGATAAATTTGCATAGTGAGTTGGTACTTGAATTTGTAAAGGAAAAAAATAAGAAGCAGGAAAGGACAGGAAATTGCTTTTGTGATGTGTTAAAGTACTCTAAAATGATCCAAAACCAAACCATCCCCACAATGTGGAGCTTTATTACAGTCAGCTACACACTATGTCACTTGACTTGTCAGTAGATTGTTATTTACCACAGAAGTGTAACCTGCCGTGCATTAACAAATAAAAATGCGTAAAATATACTTTCTTTCCTTTTCTGGTTTTCTTCACCCACTATAATAATTGCTGGACTTCATTGTTTCGTGTACTGAATCTGCATACAGGGCTGATGTCACTGGGAAGGAACTAAATCCCTGCTTGTCCCTCCAGATGAATGCTGGATCTCTTCAGTATTTTGCACGTTTCATCACAGTTCATAATGTCATATGCCACTGCCCCTATGACTGACTGCAGCCTGCAAAGTGACTGTCACCATTATGTTGTTGACATGCTCACCCTTTCTGGCATGGGAAGTGTGTACTAGCTGCATTTAAGGTAGGGAAGCCGATAATTTTTTCAGCTCAGAAGCTAGTGGTGAAGGATCTCCTCCTGGCCAAATATTAAGGGCAGACATAACTGCAGGGCAGCACAGGTCACCCAGCCCTACAGCATGGAATAACTTATCTCCCCAACTACCAGCAGCACATCTTCAGATGGTGACAGCAGAAAACTCTTCTGCTGTGGGTCTGTAGCCAGAACAGGCCATTTGCATGGAGCTGTTAGCAGCTTCTGTGGGGGAATGGCTGTGTTTGCTTGTCCATCCTAGGAAATCCCAAACACATCTTTTTTCTTTAGCTGTCAAGTCCTTCCCATCTGTAAGATGATGGTGTGACGAGACGTGTGGCTTTGCACTACAGAGCCTGGAAGCAGGTTTGTCCTGCACACATCCACACACTCCTGCTTCTACTTCTGTCCGGGCTGCAGAGTGGGTGCACCTGGGGGACGGGGATATTCCTGTCTCAGTGACAGTGGCTGTGCACCAGATGAGAAAGGCAAGAGAGCTAATTAGCCAGAGAATCCCTAGGATGTTCCAAGTTTATGTTTGAGTTTGTTAGCCAGGAGTGGCTAATTTCTTATTAACTTGTTTTTTACTTTTATGTCTATAGTAGAGCATAGTTCCCCAATAAACCCATTAGTTGACCTTAAGTGCCTAAATATATATTTTAATAATTTCATTTGTCTATAGGTCCTCTTAGAAACAGGCAGAAGTGTTTTTTAGACATTAAGTATTAATTTTGTAATTCATATATAACTTTCCATAATCATGTATATGTAAATTCTAATTAACAGTGTAGAAATCAAATTATTCTGTTAATCCATGACATACCATTAAATTTGATATTTTAACCATGATGAACTATAATTAGATGAAATATAATTAGATCAAAATAATGTCCTGAACATTTGGTATAAAAAGAAAAATATACGGCTGTGTACATAGGCGCCATTAGGATAAATTTGTTACAAAAAAATATAAGCTAGTTTATTCTAAGTTGGTTTAGTGGTCTTGTTCAGAACATGGCAGGAGTAATTTTAAAGAGTTCTCAGTTTTATCCACATTATACATAATGAAACTGTCAAATTGAATCATTAGTATACTAATTTTGGCTCTCTTAATAATCCTTTTTGTATTGTATAATCTTACACGATCTTACAATGATGGGGGATGTATATAATTGTTGGTTGCACTAACAGCCTGTCTATATAAAAGGAGAACAATTTTAAAAATAGCCACTGCTTTCAGATGTGAAGTTTGAGAAACCTCATTTAGTCATTCGAAACGAGAAGAAATTAATATCAAGGATCATGATGTCAAACCAGTAACTTGCCTTTTCACCAAGCAGTACCAAGCAGCCATATAACAAATGGCAAACACTTAAAATTACTAGAAAGGTTTGGAAACCAAGACCTCAAATGTTAGAAAACGCCTCAACTAGAGCACTTTGTTTTCAGCCTTCTTATAAGGGTGCATTATGATTCAGACTTCAAGAACATGTGTGCAGTAGTTTTTCTGAAGGAATCTTGACTCATTTGGTATGATGATTAGAATGGGCTCTCTAGTGAGCACGGCTTCAATTTTTTTTTTTCTTTTTATTGTTTTCTGAGTGAGCCCATGCCTTGTTCACTTCATGCTATTATGGTCTTATTTTGAAGATAGAAATCCTGACTTCCTCCTTGGCTTTTTTTCAGTGTTCATTGATGTGATTCGTGAAAGTCACTAATGTAATTATGAATTTTCATATATCCTGAAGAGGAAACAGGTTATCGTTAGTCCATTTTTTGCAGTTCAGAAGTGAAGTTCAACTGAATGTTAGGACATGAACTCATTTTTGCTGTTTAGCTTGAAATTCTACTACACAGGTATGAAGACCTCAAAGGGAAAATGAAAGAACAAGGTGGAGAAGATTTCTTCCTGGCTTCTTTCTTATACAACAACAAAAAAAAATCTCCTGAAGGAACATACTAGCTGTTCAAATGTTCATTTCCAGAATATGACTCATTCAAGAAAATTTCTCGCTTTTAAAATCAGAACCAATGAACTGATTTCTTAAAATAAAAAAAATAACCCAAATGAAAAAATATTGAGAGCTCCACTTCATGAAATATGGAATTCTGAGATGGGGGGAATTTGTGTATGTGTGTATGTTAAGAGAGTGCAATGGTACCTATCCAATCCATGAGGAAGCAACAAAGCCAGAAAATACATGAGAGCAGATGTGACCATGGTTGGGTGATATGCTAACATTACTAGGGTGGTAGTCTAACTTTTTAAATAGAGATTGGCTCATTTATTTGGTTTTTTGTTTTTCATTTTTAATGCATTTCTATATGTCCATAAAAGTACTAACAAATAATAGATCTAGAGGGCTATCTAAGATCTATATTAAAGATCTGTTATCACTTCAAAATGCTTGGAATTAAAATGCCAGGCTTCTTTTCTCTGTAATTGAATGGTGTATTTCATCAATAAGCTGAATGTATGTAGTGCATGTTTGCAACAATTATTTGTGTTTCCCTTGTTTCCACATACCACATATTAGAAACAGCTACTGTATAGGGCTTTTCTCCTGCCAGAACTTCTTTGTTCGAAAAGAGTCTTTTGTTTTCTTAATTACAATATCAAATTCCAATTATTACTCAATTTGGATACAATTAAAGAATTTAAAAAATCCGAGATCTTTGAAACAATTTTTTATAGTAGCACATCTTTGTGGTTTGGTTTGGTTTGGTTTGGTTTGGTTTGGTTTGGTTTGGTTTGGTTTGGTTTGGTTTGGTTTCCCCACCACCTCCAAAGGTGAACACCTCCAAAAGGAACTAATGAAACTATGTCCCACTATGGCACTTTGTCACTTTGTTTTGTATTCATATGGACATTCTTCTACGAGATCCTCAGCTTCTAGTGTCGTAGGAAAAACATGCTTTGCTACTTTTTACAAATAGCAAGGATGTTAAACTCTGGTGTCTTGGCTATGTTCCAGCATGACTAATTATTATTCTGCATAGTTTATCTAAAATTTCAAATTAAAAGATTGGTTTTTTAATTTAGACTAGCAGCAAATAGAGTATCATATATACATTGCCCTGCAGAAAAAGCTGCATTTCTTACTGCAGTTTAGTATCACGAAACATCATCAACTCTGAGGAAAAATAATTGTAGAAACGTTAGTATGTTCCAAGAAACTAAGTCTGTCTATTCAGAACAGTTCTTACCTGTTGCAGGATATCAGATCTTTGACTGTGAATTCTAGTTCATGTAAAAAACCAAGTTTTAAATGAGTCATGTGTGGTACATATGGTACAGAACATGACGATGTTATCATATAAAGATGAACCAAAATGGATTTGAAGATTCCTGTGACCTTACTGACCCCTAGGAGGACAGAAGTAATCAGAGTCCTTGGGAACAGATGTGCCCAGGGTTGTTAAGTGGTGCTCTTGACTTGGGGGGAGATGGGGTGATGCACACACTTGCCTTTCTATCGAATGTCACAGCTGGCCTGGGCAGATCAGAGCATCTGGTGCTCCCTCTGAAACGCCACTCTACAGTCCCCTTACCACAAGCTCTGTGTTCTGCTTGATTCCCACACCTGTCACTTGCATAATAGAGCTGAGAATGACCCCAGTGCAATACAGAAACTAAATTATGCAATCTGTAACAGCAAATTTACAGTTTCAAAATCCAACCATATAATTGTATAAATAGACATGAAACTAAAAATACAGTAATGCAGCTGTGTTTCATCTTGTGTTTTAGTAGACAACAAAGGATGAGTATGCCCTTAATGAGCCAACTCTCTCTTTTGCCACTCTCTTTTATCTTTCAACTATAAGTACTCAGTAATCTCACTGCAAAAGATGCTGAAAATCAATGTTATATTTGATTATATTCAAAGTTGTTGAGTCTTTCTCAGTGGTATGAGTAAGATGAAGGAAACTGTAGAAGGACTCAAGGATCTGTGGCCAAAGAACTCTTGTGATGTGATTTCGAGAGAAGGTGCTTCTGATACAGCTCAGGACTGTAAAATGCTAACCAGGCCAACCTGTGGACATACCATATGTTTCTGCATTACATAGTAACTCACATCAAGATAACTGTGATCCATTTGAAGACAGATACTGAGGTGCTGGCTTCCTCTGAATTTGGGATGGGCTTTGGCTGGGAGATTTCAGATGGTCTCTTTAGGAGATCTGGTTCCTCCACCTCATTGTGTTCCATGCTTCAGAGAGGTTACTGTAGCTTTCCTTGTCACACTCGAGCCAGAATGATCAATCATCCCAGATGTATGTAAAAATATTCCTGGCAACTTGGGCTGCCAACCCATTGACACCTGAATTTTCAGAGCTTTTGATACACTCGTTTTCTCTGAGCCAGTCTCCAAATGGTAATGGCTAGTCTTAAATCAGCATCACATAGTCCTGGGGAAGCTGAGTGCCTCACTTGCTTTAGGACAACTACATGGCTCGGTCCTTGTCTGTCACCTCCCCTTCAGAGAATCCTCTGAGAAAACACTGATTTGAGGAGTGAATCTCACTGAGAGAAACAGTTTGAAGACAGCCTTGTAAGAAAAAAGGGTAAGGTAAGAAAAAAGGGTAAAATAAGAAAGGCAGGAGGCTATTATATGTCTGGGCAGCACAGTTTGCCATGAGCTAATTGCTTCTCTCTTTGGAGAATGAAATAAAGTAGAAAATAAAAACACTTGAGTAGAATAGCACTTGTCTGGGCTGGTAGTGGTCTTTTGAGCGGGTGTAAAAACCTGATGGTGGAGGAAAAGCAGAGGTCCTGATGCCACATGATACTGCAATGGCTCCTGTCCTGGTCTGCAGCAAGGCAGGATTATCAGCAGGATCAGTGAGGCGAGGAGAGACCACTGCTGCTACACATGATCTCCCCAAACTCCCATGACTCTTGTCAGAAAGTTTTAATAGCATCATGATTCCTGATGATACTGTGTCATTTTTAATATCAGGGTTTTGAGACGCCCAGGTGCATTACCCTGTAGTTATTACCTGTTGGTCACAGCTGCTCTCTGGATGTCATCAAAGCAATTTTCAAGCTCAGAAAAGCCAAGAAAAAGTATTTACTACAGCATGTTGTCCTTTGGAAGGGTCATTTATTCAGTGCAAGTGTCACAGAACTCTATCTTTCTCTACACTCACTCTGTTAGGATAGCAAGAGAGAGAACAATATATTCTTGCAGTGTAGACATAAGCACCTCGTGTCATCAAGTCCCCATATTGTTAGTGAGCCTCTTGAAAACTCCAGCCTCTTGGCACGGGTTATTACTGGGAAGAGTCTGCTGTGAATGGGTGCTGGAGCCCTGCTGCACAACGTGGTGCACGGGGAAGCTGGGATGGCACCGGCGTGGTGGCTGCATGGGAGCCCGTCTTTTGGGTCACAGAGCCTGTGCGACTGACACCAGAAATAATCCACCGGAGCAGGGCTCTGCCACTGGAATCAGACTGCACAAGAGTCTCTGGTGGGTCTGGAGACAGATGCACAATTTAAGGATGCCTGTCACAAGGTATAAGGTTCAAAAGGACTGGTTCCAGTGCTCTGACACAACTCACTCCTCTCCCTTTTGTTTGGGAGAATATAATTATCTGGGTCATATGTTACCATCGTGTGGAGGAAATGTGCTGTGATGGTTTGATTTTTTCTGTTGTATACCCAGTATCTGACCCTGTTTAGAGTTTTGACCATTTTTCCTTTAATTTTTAGTTGTTTTTTCTTGATCTAAAGGTTCTGATAGGAGAATGGTAGTGCTATAGGTCAGGCTGTCTTTCCCAGGCCAGAACACAAAAGGACAGACAGTCAATATGTGCCATAACTATTAGTTTATACCTGTAACACCAATTCCTTTCAAATAGCCTTTTTTAAGTTTATAGTAACAGAAATGTTTGTAAATAAACACTGACAAAGGGTATCACTCTCTAGAACTTTTATGGGCTAACTTCACTCCTGTGACATGCCTTACCATTGCCCCAGTTTCTAAAATACATATAGGTGTGTTCATTAAGAAAAACCAGATGCACTCATAATCAATGTGGCAAATGATCTTAAAGTGGAGAAAAAACAGATTTTCGAACCTTAAGTCTCTACATAAAAGTATTTTGTTATCATAGTGGAAGTATAATGGGCTAATGTCTTATGAAAATGTAGTAAAAATTCAATAAAATGTGCCTATAGTTTTGAAAGTTTCATAAAGTAATTCACACTCTTTTTTATATGACGCTAACTCTAAGAATTTTGCAAGTTACCTTAATGATAGCTGTGATCATTGTGTTCCATTATGTATTCAGAAACAGTAGTGGAATTTTGTGTATTAGCCTGAATAACTGAAAGCTGGAAGAGATGTTTATGCAGTCCACAAATGCATTATGAAAGTACTTAATCTGAGGCAAACACAATTGTATATGCTTTTATTATGTACTCTTTTAGATTTAGGTATAACAGAGTAACTTACAGAGCATTTTAAGATATTAGACAAAATTGAATATATTGCCTTATTCATCCTAATTTTAAGTAGTGGCGGGGTTTTTTTTAAGAAAAAGCATTGGGGTTTTTGGGTTTTTTAAAATTATTGTATTTTTTTTTCATAAGAAAATTTTTCCAGTGAATGCAGGAACAGTCATGACGTGGTACACCAAGCTACAACTTCTTTTAGCAAATAGCTGTTTTCTGAATAGCAATTTATTTTTCCCCTCTGAATTTGCTTAATGATGTTATTCATAGAGTGATAATTTGTCTCAGTGTGGGGCTGCCTGCTCCAGGGGAACTCAGCAGGGGCTGGGAGCTGCTGCCTCTCTCAGGTCACTCCACTGTGAGGCAGCAGCTTGTGTGCCTATGGAAACTCACTAACATTCAACCCCCTCCCCGAAGGAATATCACCCCCCAATTCCTATTTTGTTGCTTTGGTTTTTTTTGTTTTTTTTTTTTAATTTCAATACCAGGTAGCATCTCGAAACAGCTCAAAAGAAATAGGATAAAAATTTCTACACATGGGTGTCTTCAGTCAAATATGGATTTTATGAGTGGAGAGAGTGCTTTCTGGAATTTATGAATGCATTATATAGTTTTTTGACACTTCAATGTAAATCTGGCAACAGATAATGAAAATATTAAGGAAGAGGACATTTTTATGACCAAGGTGTGTAGAGGCCCAGAGGGCTGGTCCACCACAAGGTGCCAGTTCAAAAGTCAAAAGGGATTATGTTCATTTTTGAACTAAGGAAGTCTGAATTTTGTCCACAAAATAAAACAAGCAAGCAAATTAATAAATACAAAGCTTTTCATTTATTTTGACATGTCTCTTCAATGTCTGCCTTGTGTACCTGGAGGCAGTGACCACATGTATGTGACAACTTCTTGATGCTGACACAAATATTACTTGAAGTGTTATGTCCAAACACATGTCTTCACATCTACATTTTCACTTCACTTCTCTGATTGTTAACCCTTGGGGCTTTATTTGTACTGGCCATCGTTAAAAAAAGATGTGAACTCTGTTTTCGCTGTTTTATCAGTCCTAGTTATCAGAAGATTAATAAGGGATAAGTATTTTCCTCTGACGTTATAGAATAAATTGTATGTGGCTCAGTGTTTCCTGTAGAGTGGACTTTGTAATATGATCATAGATTTTTTTTCCTAATGACTTTGAAGAGCCCACAAACATAATACTTTATTAGGAGAATGTCCTGGTTTTGGCTGGGATAGAGTTAGTTTTCTTCTTAGTAGCTGGTAGAGTGCTGAGCTTTGGATTCAGTATGAGAATAATGTTGATAAAACACTGATGCTTTGGTTGTTGTTCAGTAGTGCTTCTCCTAAGTCAAGGGCTTTTCCCATGCTCTCTCAGTGAGCAGGTACACAAGAAGCCAGAAGGGATCATGCACAGGACAGCTGAGTTGAACAGGCCAAAGGGATATTCCATACCACAGAACACCACACTCAGTGTATAAAATGGAGGGAGATGGCCAGGAGCCACTGATCACTGCTCTGGGATGGGTTGAGCCTTAGTCAGTGGGTGGTGAGAAATTATTGATAGCAATATTATTAATATATTTTACTTTGTTTCAGTTATTAAACTGTTCTTACCTCAATCCACAAGTTTTACCATTTTTTTCTGACTCTCCTCCACATCCTGCCTTGTGGCAGGGCATGAGTGACTGTGGTACTTAGCTGATGGTTGGGGTTAAACCACCACAGAGAAGCTGCAATAAGGTGTGAAATGCAAAACTGAACAGCCTGGTTGGGAGAAGCAAAATTGTCTCTCAATCTCTTGTGCCTTGCATGGCCCTTTGGAATTCACCATCTCTGTGTATAATCCTCCTTCTTTTACTCTGTCATCTTTAGCTAATACCTCTGTTTAGCTACTGAAATCTTCAACAACAAATTAGTACACACAAGTGCACAACTGCCTTAGCAATAGGCTTTAATTTTTTTCTTTTTTTAAAATTACACTTCAGCATCATTATTCCTTTGGATTTCCTAGAGGACACACAGCCGCGAATTTAGATGGAAATGGCCTAGACATCCATAGAGAGAGGGGCAGAGGAACTGGATCATGGACAGTTTTTTGAAAGCAAGGACCTAGGAGACATCCTGGACCTATGGATTTGCTTGCAGTTGCTCCACTAAGATGAATGGGAGATGTATAGGTTCAGTGACTTTGAAAATGAGATTATATAATCTCTGCAGGGGTCCTTGCTTTTGTTCATGCTCTCATCCCGTGTGCCAAGCAGAAGCCACATGTGTCAAAGAGATTATAGTTTCCTGCCTCCTAATGCTTTATGTCTTCCATCCTTTCCTATCTTGAAATCTTCCACCCTTTCTTATCTTGAAATCTGGAGTTCACCCATTGCCTTGGGCTGAATTCTTCACTCACTGTATTGATTATATAGTTGCATTTAGATAGAAATAAATACATCTTTTGTGGGAGAAGAGTGACAGGAGTGTGAACTATAGCTTGTTCTGTTCAGCACTGAGGTTTTCTATAGTTTCATCCAATGTAATGCAATTTTTCGTAGAATCCCATAAAGTTGCAGTTTTTCCTTATCTTCCTATGTAAGAAACAAAATACCAAATTAACATTATTTCTAACATAGAATTGTTTTTTCTTTTCATTTATTGGTTTAGTCGACGGCATTTCTGCAATAATTAATAACTTAGACTCATTTTAACTTGGTGCTTAAAAGTGATTGTTAATTTCTGTTTATCACAATAATTACTCAAAAGAATGAAAATTTCACAATGAATCTTCAAGCTCATTATATATCAAGGACATATGGACAAATGGATGCATTTGTTACTTCTGGAAAATAAAATTATTATAGAAATTATTTCAATGCAGTTGTATAAAATGAAATTTAACAGTGGTAGTCCAATAAAGAAGCTTTAATAATTAAAGAAAACGTGAAGAGTTAAAATCTAGAATTATCTTTTTTTCTGGTACTACTGTAGACCAATTTAGGAAGTATGGAGAGAGTTGGTCGCCACTTTCTTCTCTACTAGAATTATTTACTTAAGTTACAGACAATTACATCTCTGTAATGTCATTGCAGGCTTTAAAAGACAGTGGGGTGGCCTAGAATTATCTTGGGGTTTAATTTTGCCTTTGGAATCTTTATTACCGGTGATGATGTGTGAAAAGGAAAGAGCACAGCTTGGGTTTCAGAAGCCGGGGTAAGTTTGTTTGGCTGATGCTTAGGAGCAATAACATGCAAAGCCTTTATAAACTGGTCACAGACGATGTGCAAATCCCTAGAACACAATAAAGTATACTTAATACATTTTAGAATTTAACCCCAGCTTAATATGTAGGTACTGCAGAATTTGTGTTGTGAAGTGATTCTAAAATATTTATTTATGTGTCTTAAACTAAAAAAGTTTATGGTTACAAAGAGTTAGATCATATTAAACAAAGCAGCAGGTTCCAAGTATTCCATTGTTCCTCACTGAACTCAGCAGTAAGATCTTGTCCAAGAATTGGACATTCATTGATTCACAATGAATAATTGGTGACAGGCTTTTTTCTAAAAAAAGATTAATTAATTTTCCTAAGAAAATTAGAATATTTTTTAATATAATAATAAATAATTATATGTAGTAAAATAAAGCTAAAGATTTACTCTACTGAGGTTGGACCAGTGTATTTTATCTGCACTTAAATAAACTTAACTACTGAGAGGACACTGCAGTTGATAGTGATGATAGGTATGCTATAATTAGACCCTCATAAATCCTCTTTAAAAGTACCAAAAAAAGGTCAGTCTACTGTCCTGAAAACAAAATGCTGAATGGCTTGCATTGCCACCAGTCTTTGAAGAAATATGTTAACTGCGCAGTGTCATTAACATTTGTAAAGACAAATATGCTAAAGCTAAATAAACTGCTTGATATTGCTTAAAAAATTTAACAGTAGATGTGTCCTATGGAAATCTTGAGACACGGCAGAAAAATCAGTGGCCTTTTCAAATACTATTGGTTTATAAAGCATTTACACTTGTGACTTTTTCATATTTTGTCCCTAAATGATGTGAGTTCTGTGAACTGACTGACATCTCCTTTGTATTTCAGGGGCTTTGTAGTCCACTCATCATTTTTTGTTTGATTGTCCCTGTAGACATTGATCCAACTTTGCTTTTCACTGCTTCCCATCCTAGGTCTCCATTTTTCATCATTTGATGAAATGACGACATGCATGTACATTCCATACCCCTTTTTCCTCCCCAAGTTTTCTTTTCCTGTACTAATATTCCCAGTGTCTCTGCTCTGCTATCCTCACATCAAGATTCATCACAGTTGTTCTCATGCACCTACAACTTTGGGTCCCCATGGTTAGCCATGGTCTACTGTTTTCTTCATTTCTATGGAAGTTGCGATTTCTAATTGTGGCTGAAAGTTACCATCTCCCCTGTGGCTCTTGCACCTTCTAGTCCCTCCTTCTTTTTATTTCAAAACTTAATTTTGCCTCTGAGAGATGTATCATTTAGAGTGTCAGCCTACAAAAATCTACCGGGAAGATTGTTAGACTCAAGGTGGGAGTAGTTTTGCTGCAAGATATTAATTTGTTATCAGTTCTATTCTTTGACCTGCAGATAAATGAAAGGTGCTTCTAGCTGCTTAGGTAGAAGATGGCAAAGACTTAAAGTTTTTTATGATTTTAATTTTTTTCCTCTGAGAAATCAATACATTTTTGCCCATTGATTCTGGAATTTGAAACAGGGATCACATGAGATATGCAAAAGTGCACGGACAAGGAAATGCATCAAGTTCAACCAGAGGTCTTACAAACATAACTGGTCAGTAAACAAAAGTAAATATTCCTGTCTCCATTCCTCCATTCATTTGGAAGCGAGTAAAAAAATAGGATATCATTTTACTTAGTTCTTATAGGTAATTATGGTTATCCACTGAGGCTTAGTTCTCAGAGATGGATTTATCAAGCTTGCTGAGATTATCTTCTCACTTTCCATGACCAGGTCTCTCTTTTCCTTTTTTGTTGTCTTTTATCTTGTCATGATTATATATAGTAAGATTGAAATTGATTTACGATAACTCTCAACATCTATAGTGCTTCAGTTAGATGATCTTTAGAGTTGAGGAAAAGAAATAGGCATTTTTAGGGTATGATTCATTTGACCCTTTTCAGATGTCTACTTTAGGAATGGATGAAGCATACCAAAGAAGTACTTCCACTACAAAGAAAACCTAGAGGGAGTAGATCAAATGTGAAACCCTCATTGTTGTCTTTGCACTTACTTAAATTAGGAATTTCAACTTAGTGGTTAGAATTAAATAATGAAATCCACTTCTGTATGGAGATGATATACAAGTAATCTCTATCATCTAAGCCTTAACTTTAGAATATTTGTTTTCACTTTAGTTTGATTGGAACAGACCTTTAAACATATCTAGTCCTGGTATGGGCAGGGACATCTTTCACTAGATTAGATTGCTCAAATCCTCATGCAATCTGTCTTGAACACTTTCAGGGATGGGACATCCACAGTTTCTCTGAACAACTTATTTCAGTGTCATCCTCCTCATTGTAAAGAAATTTCTTCCTTCCAGCCGATCTAAATCTATACTCGTTCAATTTAAAATCATTGTGTGCTGTCATGGCAGGCCTTAGCTAAAAGCTTTTCTTTCTTTCGTTCCTTCTTTCTTTCTTTCTTTCTTTCTTTCTTTCTTTCTTTCTTTCTTTCTTTCTTTCTTTCTTTTTCTTTCTTTCTTTCTTTCTTTCTTTCTTTCTTTCTTTCTTTCTTTCTTTCTTTCTTTCTTTCTTTCTATCTTTCTTTCTTTCTTTCTTTCTTTCTTTCTTATAAGCCACCTTCAAATATTGAAAGGCCACAATAAGGTCTCCCTGAAGCTTTCTCTTCTCCAGGCTGAACTCCAGCTCTCTCACTTTTGTCTTCCTAGTAGAGGTGCTCCAGTCCTCCGATCAGTTTCATGGCCCTCCTCTGGATTCACTCCAGCAGATTCATATGCTTCCATGTTGGGGGCTCCAGAGCTGGACACAGCACTCCAGATGGGGTCTCATGAGAGAAAATTAGAGGGGGAGAATCACTTCCCTCAACCTGCTGGTCACGGTTCATATGCAGCCCAGGAAGCAGTTAGCTTTCTTGTACAATGTTGAATATTATCCTTTGTGTCTTTTCCCACAAATGAGCTCTACTTGCAGTGGTAGCACATTATTGTCTAAGGGAAAATGGCAGAAAAATAATGACAGGATGAAGCAGAAGGAGAGTAGTAGATAGGAATCCTCTAAAATCTAAAATATGATTTATAATGATATCTTGTGAATGAAATCTAATACAATAAATCCAAAATAATTTGCAATATGTTTTACTAAAACAAGCAGAACTTTAAAAAAAAAAAGGTCTATGACAGTTTCTTTACTTAGACCATGTTCGCCCTTAAAACAATTTGCTGACATAGCTGGGCTAGGAAGTAGTGAGATGTTTTCACCATCCTGACTGACATAAGTATGATAGCAACTCCCTGGATGTAGAAATGTTTCTACAACAGCAAAAAAAAAGCCAATTTGCAAGTACAGCTTATTCTATTCTAGGAATAAAACTCCTTTTGCTGTTGCTCTACCTCCATGGTCAGGATTTAACTAAATAAATAAATGTTAGAATATGATTATTAAGACATGTCTCTGCCTGAATTAAGGTGCAAAGGAGAACATATGCCAAAATCAAAAGCATAGATTTTATTTAACAGTAAATGTAAGGCAGAGAGAGAGATCAAAATAGGAAGGAGGTGTGGAGGGGAGAGAGAAAGAGACTGAGAGAGACAGAGATTAAGCAAAGATGTCACAACCACATGGATTCCGATGGTGTCGCATTGGTCCTCTTCTTCTGGTCTTCTTGGTGGTGGGGGTCCTGAGTTGTTCTCCTGGAGCTACCACTGTATACAGTTCAAGTCCCAGGTATCCAAGGGGAGGTCGCAGAAGTTCCCACCACTTGGGCTGGCATGGGTGTAAGCAGTGATTTCCTTTTTCACAGCTTCCCACCGTGGGAAATTTTGTCCAGATGCTAACCAAACCTTTACCTCCATTAGGCCTGGAATTAGCTCCTTCCTGCTGTGCCATCTGCACTTATCTGAAGTTCTGTTGTGGTGGCTTATCTTGTGGGGAGAATGTTTTGAGACATGTCGCTTTGTTCTTTAGGTCCTCACAACATAGTATAACACTTTTCCAGCAAACCCTTGTAAATCTAGTGAATGCCTTCTGCCTTTCAGAAGAATCAATCCTTATATTCTTGCTTTTGATAAGATTATGAATCAGCTCCAATGAAAAACCTTTTTCTTAATTGACCATATAAAAATATCTCCATGTCATATTTGGAATAAGTTCATTTGACCTTTTGTTGAGGACCTTTTCTGCTGTACAGCCAATTTATAGTGATCTCTTGAGTGGTCACTTATCAGATATGTATATTCATTCAATAAAGATATGCTGTATAGCTGAATGTGTGCCAAAATGTTATGACTTCCTCTCTCATTTCTGCCAAACAGTATGAAGCTACTTAGTAATCTCTGGCATATTGTGTTTTGTCACTACGTACGACCTGAATGTATCCAGACATATGTTATACAGAGCCTTTATCTCTTCCTTTCCAGTGGGTGGGAGAAAGTCAATTACTTATCAAGAAACTGCTATGTTTAATTCTTGAGGGTATTTAGTTCAAGAAGATAGAAGAATTTGCATATTCAAGACATTCTTTTTGAGCTATCCAGGCAATACCTGGTTCTGTAATCTTCTGAAAAGTTACAGAAATTATTCCTGGCATTGAGAGAGGAAGGTGCATGCTGCTTTGTGCACTGGAAAAGAGTAGGTCCACATCCCTCACAGTAGCACCTTTCCCACATCATTTTGAGTACATCAGCTTTTGCTGGAGTCAGAGCACAGCTGGGTTGTTGAACAATATGGTCCTGTCAGCTTAGGGAAAGTAAATTGGTGTAAGCAAAGACAGAGTTTTGAATGATCTAAGTCTACAGATCTAAATTCAATTTGTAAATTATCTCATTTTAATAACTTTAAATTGGGATCAGTCTTTTTTGTTGTTGTTGTTGTTCAATTTAAACAGACCATATAAAACTATGAGAAAAAAAAAACCCAGAATCATTCTTGATGAGAACATTCATAGGAGGCACTATAACTATTTGATTTCTATGTTACAAATAAAAACATCTGTGTCCAGACAAGCTGCTTCAGACAAGGAATATTTTGTAGCTTACCTAGCCATCCCTCCTCTTCTGAGTGTGTCAAAGCTGTGCTGCTGTGCTTGGGGGGATTCTGATTTATACCCCATGTTAGCACAATGTCCATTGGAGATGGGGTTACACCAGAGTTTCCTGTGCATGAAGTTGTCTCAATGACTACCTTTACTGCATCAATCTAACAAATATCTCTGCCAGTAAAACAATCTCCCTGCTTCTAACTCATTTATGGCCTGCCTGTGAAAAACAGAAAGCCTGCTTCCAGCTGCTTGGACACACTCTTCCACCAGATTATACTGTCTCCCCAGTTACTCCAACACAACTATTTAATTATTCTTTACATCTATAAAAATAATCCAGGCTAAAGTCAGAACAAGGGACATAGTTTTGTGTGACAGAAACATGATATTATTCCAGCTGAACTGAGATTTCCCTAGGATTCAGCACAGCACACTGAGTGTGATGAGAGTGCTGCCTAGTAAAAAACAAAGATCTCATTCAGTTGTGTCTAATAGATATTTTTATGAGAGGTGTGAGAAAATCTCGTCTTCTGCCAAGCCCCTAATGATGTTTGCTCTTGCTACTAAGTATTGCAAAATTCCTTTGGGAGATTTCTTACACATAACTAACATAATATCACATACAGTATCCTGGAGATTCCTCATAGCTTGCCACACCTGTTCTTTTACCTTCTGTGTTATCTCAGAGTTAACTCTTTCAATAGACAGGACGGTATGAGGAGAAACAAATCTATTACACTCTTATCATGTTAGGTTATTGATGGCTGTCAAGTGCTGTGTCATTTAGATCAAACAATGTAATCCACACTGTTACAAACCACGGTCTGAAGAGAGACGTTCCTGCATGTATTGAAGGTTTCTTTAGGCAATGAAAAATTGCAGGACCTAGAGATATGCCATGCCACTTATGCTGATTCAAATGGAAGCATTAATTACCTCTAATTTTGTTATACCATAGTAGAGCAATGGAAAGAAGTATCTGCTTCTTTGCTGTTGGCCAGCAGAGCTGAGGAACTGACCAAAACACGTTATTGCAAACAAGGTTCTGTTTGGCACCTGGGGCTATTTAATTAGCCAGAGACTGAAATCTAATGAGAGCAAATCACTAGAGGAGAGAGTTTTCTTATTTTTCTTATTTCTTTCTGAGCAAGTATACAGTGAAAAGCGAAATGAGGTAAAAGTTCAGATTAGAGCTTATGATTTTTCCATAATAATAGAAATAATTTTTTTGCTTTCTTTTTCTGCTGCCTCTGTGGTGCTGAAACCTTTGGACCAGAAGGAAATGAGATGACAGCTGGGTTCTTTCTCATGCAGGGGTGAACACTTTGCAGTACTCACTGCTCCACACTTGTCACTGCCCTGCTGAGTGGCGTGGGTGTGAGAAGTCCCTCACCAGCTTCTAGCACAGAGTGAAATAGGCTATTTAAACAGTTTAAACTGCTAGTCTGAACTAAGGTGATTTTATTGCCATTGGATTAGGAAGCAATTGTATGAACGGTACTGTTGGCTCTGCAGGGGGAGCAGACTTTTCAGTTTTTGACCAAAGTTGAAAAATCAGCAAAAACAAACAGGATGTTTGGGTAGCTCTACACAGCCCATCAGGTAATTTTTTCCAAAGTATGCTTCAAAACTGAATTGTGCACTAGTTTTGTATCCTTTGGCTACTGCTTAGTAAGCATGACAGATCCAAAATATACATTAGCAGAAGAGTCAGTATGACAGGCAGGCAGTTGTTTCGGGAAGTATTAAACAAGGGCTAATTTAAGGCATAAGCAAACTGATCCACAGTCAGAGGAAGATGGAGAGCAGTCTCCCACAGCTCCTCTGAGTTAGATTTCTAATCTGAGTCACCAATATAGGCAATCACTTACCTAGGAATCCCAGTGAATCAGACACTCATTCATCAGACACTGCTCTTTTTTGTGGGAGAAGATTATAGAAGGAGTGGGGTTGAAATGTCTTAGCAGCACAGATCAGACACTGCTTAAGCTGGATTTAGAACTATGTTGGTTCTGAGTTTGTTCTGGCTGCTGTAATTGCCCTTCTGTTTGATGGCAATCGAATGTTCACGCTGACATTAAAGTGTCCACTATTAGATTACTTAAAATTGGCACACTTCTTTTCTGAAAAGATCCAAATGTATCACTGAATGATTGCTCTTTACAGCTGTTGTACACATAGAAATGAAATAGGTGGTGAGACTGGTGTTTCACTACTCCATTCTTTTCATAAAACACTAAGGTATTTTGGAAAAAAAAATGCACATTTTTCCCCCTTTCTGAATTGACTTCTTATTTGGGCAGTAGTTCAAATTACCAAAAAAAAGAACAAAATAGCTTGTAAAATACTGATGTAACAATAATGATGTGTTTTTCAGCCACTGTCCCAGTATAAATAATTATGAAATACAGGGTAAGCAAATAGAATGAGCCCAACACTGAGTAGAAAAACCTACAGGTACTTTAGCTGCACATCCACAGTGTACATCCTAGACCCATCAGTTAGGTTAAAAAGTACATTTTAGATAATTTCTTCTCCAATACATACCTGCAACTCAACTCTACAGAAGACCTCTGTGCCTGAGGCAGCACGACTTCAAAATCTGTCTTTTTATAACTTTCATCTTTAAAATAGGATTTCAGTGCCAATGACCAAGAAGTTTCCCTCTTGGAGCATCAGAAATCATTCAGCTCCTCTGAAAGTTCAAGAACTTCAGACTTAGCTCGCTCCTTTGGAGAGAAAATAATGTTATCATTCCCTCAACGTGCTTAACTAAAAGATACATTCTCTGTGAAAAAAGCTGAAAGAATGGTCTGGAGTCATGCTTCTGGGCTTGGTGTACCTAAGCAAGTTTTCCTTATGCCTTGAGAATGATTTGATCCCAAGTGATTAGATACAGTTTGGCTTAGTTTTCAATTTCTTTAGTCAGATGAGAAAAGTAGCCTTGCTGTTAGACAAGGAGTAGACCGGTTACACTGATGAATTACTTAATTAGATCTTTACAGCAAGTAATACGTCTGTAATAGGCTTGGTTTGATAGATAAAAATCCCATAAAAGGCTAATTTTTTTTCATAAATATTTACATTATAAATACATTAGTACCATCTTTCAGACATGGAAGATGTGCCTGAAGCATTCTGTGCCTGAATTTCAAATGCAAACAATATTTAGTTATTCTAGTATTTGTCTAACATTTAATTAATTAGATTTTTACATAAGGAACAAATACAAGAAAAGTATTTGTCTGAAACAGGCCACCTTTCTTTTCCTCGTATCTGTAATTATCAGCTGAGAATCTTTTCAGTCTGGACGGCATGCAGTGTGCTAGTTATTCACTGCTTGAGATTTGAGCTTGGTTCTGACTGAAACCATGAATAAAATTAGCTTAATTTATTTTGATTGTAGTAAGTATTTATCTGTATGACAAACCTATCAAAGACCTAGGCATAATTTGCAATATTTCCCAAGGTAGCACTTGTACAACAACAAAGGTGTTGATAGACCCATTTTATGCCTTTTGGCAGGTTTTTGTGAGGAAACTTGCCATATTGTGTCTACATTATGTTGTTCTCACATCCAGTTAAAGGGTTTCCTACCACCGCAACAGGAGATCTATGAACTCCTTAAAAATCTCCAAAGTCGCTCCAAAGTCCAAATTTAAACAGAATATTTAACTGGAAATATGGAAAGTCAAGTAAATAAACTTGTTTTTTCTTTTAAATAAACTGTAGAGAAACAATTTGAAGTAAACTAGAGTAACTAATGTACAGAATCCAGTACATTTCTTTTTTTCAAGTTTGTATTTCTTTTGTATTACTGTTAATATTATTGTGGTCTCTTATATATTCGTTATTCTTATTGTTATTATTGACCACTGTATGTTACTACTACAGTGAAATGTCCAGCAGAGCTGTTAAGAAGCTAAGCTTCTTTTGGCAGATTCTCTAGTCTCACTTTTCCAATTTGAATTTGAGTCATAACAAAATTTTTAGCAATGTCACAGATTAAAGGAATTCGGCAAACTTGAGACACATGAAAATAGTTCAGCTTGAAAACAGACTAGTTTGCCTTTTGGTAGTGTGAGTCAGCACTGCATGTATTGATTCCAAACAACACAGGCATTGGAGACATATGATGACCCAGTTTTAAAATGCATATTGTTGATTAGAATAGTCATTTCATTTTGGTGGTAGAATGAACAATACTGGACCATGTCCAGGCCCTTAAAACAGTTAATGGCTACCCTTCTCCAACAGATGGCCACTGTGTTTGTTTTATGGGATGGTTTGGATCCATGCAGCTTTCTGCATCACCATCTTATTGCAACTAGTTGTGCTGCAGTTGGAAGAGCCACTTCCAAGAGCAGATGACATGATGGTGTAATTTATACAAATAATTATCAGCATGCAGTCAAACCACTGTAATGAAAGGATTAATTTCTAGTGATTTGAAGAAAGTGTGGGAGTCAAAGAGGGGAGGTTATTACCAGTTGCTCATTCACTGATGGACTAATCTGCTTTGTATTACAATAAATTTGGTAATTGTTGATAGAAAAAAGTAATACATGCATGCCTACTACCATTTATCTTAATGGTACTGCAACATTAGATTGCAGCATGAATGAAAAGCTGATGTGTTTCAATGCCTTGGCAGCTTGCAGTGACCTTCAGGAGAAATGAAATGCTCTGTTGGCTGGGGAAACAATTGAGCTGAAACCAGTCAGGCGCAGTAAACTCGGAGATAGTCTTTCCAAATTAAAAGCTGTTACTAGCAGCTGAAAACAAGTCAAAAAGTCAGAATATAACATCTTGCTGCAAGGTGATTTTATGCTCAGATTAAAGAGGAAGGGAAAAAAAGGCAAAGTTCAGATCTCAAGGAATTCCCATTAACTTGAAGAATTTGGAGATTAGAATGAACATTAGCATCCAAAGGTAGCTGATGTATGAACACACAGTAGAAGCCATAATCTGTTGAAAATCACTGAGATTTAGGCTACTGACCTTTTAGTGCATTAGGGCATGAAATAAATCACTGGCTGCAAGTAGTAAATTTGCTACAATCTAAATGCTTTCCAAGTACTTCTAGCTGTAGAATTTTGCAGTCAAGAGCACTACATATCTGGAATAACCTTTTAATATTTCAATTATGCCTGAGGTTTCCTGACCCAACCCTGCATTGTTGCATACCCCAAATTTTTATTAGTACCAATGAGTATTTCAGAGAATGAGAAAAAAAAAGTCAGACTTTAAATCAGTCAGCAGTGTCCTCATAAATTAATGATTATTTACATGCTGATAAAGAGTTCAGCTTAATCTCTAAGAAATTTCCACAGATTTTAGCTACAGTGCTTAGAAATATATTGAGTATTCAAATTCACTCCATTAGATCCCTTTCTTTACTGGATGCATGCTGCTTTACAGGTAGGTACCCTGGCGAGTGAGGGCACAGTGTGGGAATGAACTAGCTACAGCTGAAACTTCCAGTCCATGCTGCAGACAATATTCTCACCTTCTTTCTGTCCATTCCAGAGCCTTCACTTTAAGTTTTAAAGAAAAAGATAGACTTGATGACTTATGTTTGGAGGAAAAAGTTACATCTTCTTCTGTTCTTCTGCATTTTCCTGACTCTAATGTCACTTTGACATTTACAGATGGATGTGTGCTGTGTGTATTATACTATTATTTCTTCTGCAAAAAGAAACGTCTAAGTGAATTCCTCAAAGTGTCAAAGCTTCATTCTTTGCTCTGGTAATTGAGTTGAGTAGAGCATTGACTGGACAAGCATGGGCTTTTTCTGAGGACCTTAGAAACCATCGTTCTCTTGAAAATTCAGAGGAGTAATAACTCCTCTGTGGGTTCAGCACTTTTCAATATAAGATTTTGGAAGAGATAAAGAAAAGTGCTGTCTCACTGCAGCATGACATAATGTTGGTTTTATTTTGCTAGGCCTCATTACAGTCTCTTTGTGAGAGGAACTGGAAAACTGTATGGAAAGAAAAATAAATTTGCTTTGTCAGCTGAAATCCAAAGCTTATTTGCTTCACTGGGTCAGCAGCAGTTCTGTGGCTCCTGCCTTGTCTGAGGCAGTGAATAGTTCCTCTTCTCTTCCAATGGACAAAGATTTTAGGAGGGGACTGATGAGCTTTTAGTGAAACAAATTGATTTATGGAGAGTTATTCAGAGAAGGGTCCTATATGTTAAAGATTTCAACAAACAGCTATTAGATAATTATCAGATCATGTCTATAGATTGGATTTTTTTCTCTTTAATATCCAAGGGATCTAGCCAGTCATGCCTGATTTGCAGTGTTACACACTTAGTGCATTTTCGCTTCCCTGGAATGACTATTCAAAGCATAAGCTTTTATACTGCTCAGGGGAATACGGCTCCCCAGACAGCTCTCTTGTGAGACTTTCAGGGTATAGCATGGAGGAAGTTATTTCCTGCACAATTTTCTCAACAAACCCAGCGAGCTGAAAATTCCATGTTTCCTTCAATTCTAGGGTCGTACTAGCATCGAAGGAGACAAGAGAGGTCAGGCGTCATGGACTGGTTGCTCCTTAAAAATGCATGCGTAGATATACACACACATATATACGTAAAGCTACTCAGATTAACAACAATAAGGATAATATGAATAGTCACATCTGCCCTGTGATCTGCCCTTAATTCCCAATAATCTTGCTTGCAGTCGAGATGCCATCTTCTACTATGTCTACTGCCAGCCAGACCTCTTTTACTCTACACTAAGATGACATGCTATGAAGGGTTCTTTATTCCACAACATCAATTCAGAAAAAAAGAAGAAAAATAAAAAAAACACAACACCTTTGTGTCTCATTTTTTTTAATTGACTACTATTCTGATTTTACTTCTCAAATTTACGAAATCTGTTCATGAAGCTCTTATATTTGGCCTTTCTTCAGTGTTTGGCTTACACTATGTCCACAGAAGTTTGGAATCCAAAACCATAATGCACCTGCCCTCTCAGCATATTGCTGGAGTTCAGAGATCTGTACAGCTTACTTGGCTCTCTGCATAATGCCCTGTTTGGCAAAGATATTCAGATAGCATATCCTATTTATACAGTGTTCTCAGAGTTTGGTGAAGCACAGAGTGGGAGGATCAGGAGCATGCTATTATAATAGCTGACCTTGCATGCAGTAATCAAGGCAATAAATAAGTTACAAGAATTGTAAGGTACGCAGAAATGGCAGCACAAAAGAGGAGAGGGAAAGCTAAAACAGAAAGAGGAATTGAAAACCCAAAAGCTGAAGATCATTCTCATTGGCAACAATCACCAAATGTGCATATACCTTTTATTTCAAGCTAATTTTTACAGGGATAAAGAAGAATTTTTTCATCCTAGCCTCCCCGTTATACTGACTTTTTTTTTGTTTCCAGTAGTCTTCTCATCTTTTATTTTGCTTCTTATTTTTAATCTTCCTACTCCTCAGCTTTTGGGGATATTTTTGAAACTATGTGCAACACAATCCTTTCACGTTTGACTGTCCAACTTGGTAAGCAGCACACTATCGAAACTTTATCTAGGTTTGAGATTACCAAGTATTGATGTTAGGTGAGTATAACATTACAGGAAAGCAAGGGGTTTATCTGCAATTTTTCAGAAATATATGTATCCTTATGTAGCAACGAGTGAGACCCTGTTAGGGGGTCATGTGCTAGTCTTACTGGGCAAAATATTTCCGCTTATAAAAGTCATCATAAACAAGAGGCTTAGTAGTCAATATATTATTTATTGGATAAAAAATTCACTACTAAGCATACAGGATTTGCAATAGAAAAGAGACACATCACTTTCTGTGTTATTTAGTTTCTCTTAAGAAATTTTACCAGTATTCCTTTTAAAAACGCAGGATACAGACAATAAAAGAAGGCCACAGACTGTGACATAGGTCAATAAAAACTGAAAGTCCACTAAAGGTTCAAAAGAAGATTTGTCCCAAAAATTGTATCAAGCATCCATGATTTTTTCTGACCTTCAAAACTATTCACAGCAGCTGGAAGAGCACAACCCAAATAATAATTCTGTTTTTTTTCTGTATGCCCATCCTGACATAACCCTAAAAGTCCAAATTTTGTGCAGTACTGAACATAGGCCTTTTCAAATCAATATTTCAATATGTGCCAATTTGGATAAAGAAAAATTTAGGTATATAAACTTCTAGGGCTTGAAAATCTTCATGCAGATATTTCTGCTGCATTAAGGACGTTACAATCTTGAATAATTTTACAAAGAGGAACATCACTAACACAAATGCTGACACTGTCTTTGTTCTTGCCCACGCACAGTAAGTGAATCACATGAAGGCTGTAGTCCATGCTCCAAGGGGACATCAAATGCATGCAGTATGCCTTTAAAATACTTTATTTATTGATGAAAATGCATTATTTTTATAACAGTGTTTATTAATTTAAATAAAAGTGCTTCCATGTATGCCTCGCGAGTGTCCTTTTGAAATCACAGCAGAGGCTGCTGCACACTCCATTATTTAAACCTGCTCTACTTTTGCTTTGGGCACTTTGTTGTCTTCCATGAATTCTTTCCCCATCTATCATTAGTTGTATTCACTTTCTTTTCTGGAGGAGACTTATCCATTTTCTCTTACTGATCTGGAAATGGGGAATCAGGAGTGCAAATTCAAAAAGCTCAATTAAAACCAAGGCATTTTGCCTCACTGTCTTGACTGTACACTGCTATTTGCTCTTCAATGTAAAGCATGGCTGGGCCCATTTAGCACTGAGAAGGGAAACAGGAGATTCCAGTTTTAGTACAAGCCAAGGAATTATGGTGAAACAGTTGGCAGAAATCAATCTACAAAAACTGGAGGAGCAGAAAGGCTTAATTTAGTCCTTTTGTCACTATAAAAAAAATACTGGGATTCCAAGAAAAAAAAAGCCACCTTCAGCCAAGACCAATCTTTCTTTTTAGAAGAAGAGAAAGAGAACAAGAAGACACTGTCTTCTTCTTTCCTGTCAGCCAGAACCCTTCCCTAAAGCTTCACTTCCCTTCAGTCCTTCCTGGAGTCACTTGTACCTATTGCTCTCCTCAGTGAGCCTTCTTTCCCATAGTGATAGTCTTTCTATCTCTAGTCACTCTTTGCAGCTCAAATGTGACCTTTGAAGCTCCAGCTCACGACAGCAGAGAGCTAATTTATTTATTTTTAATTTTCAGTTCTTCAAGCTCTGTCTCTGTTTTAGATGCAGTAGTTAAAAACCTGCATTTCCCTGAATGCAAAATGAGCAGTGGGCAGCATCCAAAAGGGGTCTAAATATGAAAAGAAAATTGAATTCATCATTTAGCTGCACTAATTAAAATTTTTTATTTGTTCAAGTGCCTTCATTGTTTATTTTAATATCAATATTTTATTAGGCATCGAGAAAAGAAACTGCAGTTCTTGGTAAAATGCAAATTCACTTTTGTTGCTTTAAATAAAAATGCAAATTCCTTCTTCCCACTTATCTCTTCAAAAAGAGAACACAGCAAAAAAAAAAAAAAGAAAAAAATTCTTTCTACCACTTGCATTTCCTTCTCTGTCCTTGGCCACACAAGAGAGTTGCATAGGTACAAACAAAAAACATTAATTAAAATAACCTTGGTACATAGGTGAAAATCTATCTGTGGACAATGTTTTCATGTTAGCTGTGTATTTTACAATACAGGAGGGTCCAGATTTATGAATGAAGTCACCCTTCACTGATATAAAGTGATGGACATATGAACACAGACACAGAGGTCAAGGCATAAATTAAATCCCTTCACTTCAACTTCATGAAAAAAAATTCTTGTATTAACCCTCATTTAGGGCCTTGTGGGCACCCACCTCTTCATGCAGCTGCTTCATAACTGTAAAGAATTGGAAGCTCTTCAGGGAAAGAGTGTCACCCCTTGTCAGAAATTAATATATTCATATGCTTGAAGCGTAATGATATGTTCACAGCGCAGCTACAGAAACAGTTTCAGTGTACCATGTAGGCGCAGATCTGGGATTAAACTTTATAGACTACTACTAAATTGTATTGGTAATGGCAACATAAACCTTGGGACAGGATAATTTACCCTACTTGTGTGAAGCACTTAGGCATACTCTGTTTTAATGTCCATGCAGGTGCCTATCTCAATATAACTATCAGCTTTGACATATTAGCCAGTGGCCGGCTGACAATATGTTACCAGGCATCAGTGGCTCCATGATAACTGTGCATTGTGCATGCTCCATTTCCTCGTGATAAATGGGTGGTATTTGATACGGGTTAACCTCCTTAAGGACAGTAAGCTTCTTGACGTGTACGGAGGATGCTGCTGCAGAGTAAGATAATGCGTAGGAACGTCGGAGCAGCTGATTCCAGGGACTGCATTTTTGTGTTAAAGATTTATGTGAGATTTAAATCCAATTTAAGTTAAATCAGTGCAATTCTGCCCTGCAGGTGGAAAGTTAAGATTACTGCATTAGTACACACTAAAATCTGTATTGGTACAATCTATGATTTAAACAATCAGCCAGTGGTAAGTATAAGTGGGCATATATTAGTTCTATCCCACTTGGAAGGGGAAAAACTCACACCAGTCTAAGGCCAAATTTACATTACAGGTTTTACTGGCATATCTATATTAGCCAAAAGCCTGACAGTGCACACTCTGGTAGACACAACTGTAGGAGTGAAGGTCCCTAAAAGCACATAAAAAAGGCGTTAAGAATCTTAAGATTTTGTCAGCAGTAATCTACATTCAAAGTTGTTACTCTTCTGGTCATTCTAGATATAACACCCTCAATTGAAACTGTAAAAAAGGCAGAAGTTTTAGTTAAAAAGTCAGCCAAAAGTATTTTGATAGTACATGTTATACTGTTCAAGGAGCTGGCTTAAGCTGTATCTGCAAAGAAAGCTGTTTTATCAGAGCCATCTATTTCTGTACTACAAATGAGTGGCTGGTGTAATTCTATCAGTGCAGCTCTTATCACCTGCTAAGTGCAGCCAGGCTCTCAAGATAACTTATTTATCATAGGAAGAGGAAAGGTGTTCTGGAGTAAAGTATACTCGCTGGAATACAGTTTTGCTGATTTAAATTGCCTTATCAAGAGAGGTATTTTGCTTGTCATATTCTACCACAAACAACTCTTACATTGGCCCTGACCTGAAAAAACTTTTTACTGTGTAAATGGTCTTATCAGGTCTTATACCAATATATCGCTTTAACTAAAAAAGTTAAAGTAATAACTGTAGTGGCTATGTAAAGTTCTATTTAAAAAATTCTGCGTAGGCCAATATTTAGGCTCCAAATATTTTTTCTTTGGAAGTTGCAACTGGTTGCTTGGTTTTTTTACATAAGCAATTACCTTTCTGATCTGGTCCTTATGGTTAACTTGTAATGCCATATAGGTTTGTTTTGTTGGGGTTTTTTAACTGGAATAAATAAAGGTTTTATTTTGACTGCACCCAGGGTTCTGATTCTCTCTGCTATATCTTCCTTTGCCTGAGGTCATATCCATGTGCTGTACCCTGAGAATTCCAAATTTATATTCAAATTCTCTGCAACACAAGTTTCACATAGCTATATTGACAGACAGAGGTATAGTACAGATAAAATTCTAAAATTAGTTAGGTTTTTTAAGTTTGGTTTGGTTTGGTATAGTTTGGTTTGGTTTGGGGGTTGGTTTTTTTTTAATAGCATAATCTACAGGCTTAATTTAATTGCAACAGTTGAAGAAAATGCTCAAAGCAAATCTGTCTCTTCAGACATATTTATTTTGGGATTTTAGCAATTCCCTTCGCTATACTGTGTATTTCTTCCTTATTTCTATCCAGAATTTATCCGCTATTGCTTTCAGGATCCTCAGGAATCTGTTCTTCAGTGTTTTTGCCTTAGCTGAGGCACGTCAGACTAAGCTAACAGTGTAATTATTCCACATAATTTTACTCAGTTTTTCTGAATGATAAGCTACTTTATCTCACATTTATCAAGTTCAAAACATCCTCTGTATTCACTATGGAACAAAGATTTGAGACACCGTAGTTATTGTATCATGTTGAAAATGGACACCCAATACAAAGATTCCCTGATCTTGACCTTGCTAATACATACCCCAAAGGTATTTATGATCAACTGTGTAACGCTGAAGAGTTACTGTATTCTCACATACGTCCCATATCTCAGAAAACCTACACTCCAATAAAAGCATCAGCAATTTGATGCTTACCTTTGCATAACCTGTACAAAATTAGAAGTGTAGCTGGGGTACTTTTCAGAAGGAGGGAGAGCTTAGTAGTAGTCATCCTCTTTTCCTACTGTGAGTTCAGATGCATGAAGATGCTGTGACTTGGCAGTCACCTTTGCTTGAGCATTTGGTAATGCAGAGAGGCAGCATTCACATGATGCTAACGGGACCACAAGAAAAGTAAATTTAATATTTTTTAGATGCAGGAACTATTTGAACTTTGATATTCTTAAGAACTCTTCATAGAGAGTAAACATTTTTTAAACAGCTAGTCTTCATATGAGTTTTCTGTTGAGTAGGCAGTCTTTTCTCCTGGAAGGAAGTATGGAAAATATGGGAAAATGAGATCACAGACAGCTATCCAGAATCCCTTAGTTAAAAGAGAGAAAATAGAGCATGCTTAAAACTTATGTGAGAATTAAATGGTGTCATTTTTAATTCAGGTTCCATAGAATTAGCAGCAGCATACTTTATATGAGCACAGTTAAATGTAAAGTATAATCCTTAATCTCTTATGAATGTTTTTAACAGTCCAGAGAGATTAATGGTATCAGTTTCCCTCAGCTATTTAGGTTCAACCAAATGCTTAACTTGTTTTTGGCCATACAAGTAAATTTTATACTAATGGCAATGTGGAGACATAAATGCCCTATAATTATAGGGCTCTGTGACATTAGTATTGTAAAAAGCCAAGATGCCACTAATAGAAAGAAATTTGGCAAGACTATATTAGCTAAGAAAAACTCCAATTTTATCTGGAGATACTGTCTATAAAATCAGCCTTTGGAGTCCTCTTAGGCCAATGTCTCCCAGCTGTGACTGAAAACAAGTCTGACAATGTAGTGACAGTACAACCTGTTCAGACAAGGACAGCTTTTTGTAAATTGGAAAACTGAAGATACTGCATAGAGATCAGTTATCTGATAACTAGATTTTTAGCAAAAGCTGTATACATATTAAAGTCATTATTAAGGTATGCTTAATTTATAAGAATCTCTTTATAGAGAGTTCTAGTTATTGTGAGCTGCAAATTGTTTGAAGAAAATAGCCAATGCAATTTGTTTCTGACGCTGCAGGCAGTTTTTAATCTACCTCCCTACTCTACTGTAAAGTTCACCTTATTCAGTGAGTTCAGGGAAGCCACTGGGGGCCAAACCAAATAGTTAATAGGCTAAAGAAGGCAGTGCTTCCTCATGGGTACAACTTCTGCTGTGTGAAGCACAGAAATTAACTTGTAGATGAGTTCAAGTACACTCTCATGCTCTGAGCCGGAGCAAGCCTTGCTCGTTTCTCCCTATAACGAGGACCTGTCACTACACTGGTGGTGCAGCTGCTGCCACACAGAATGCACTTCGCAGGGCAGCCTCACTTGAACTTCTCAAAAGCCACAGAATAGTGTCCCATCAATAAATTGGTTTGATTTGGTGACTACTTAATGTCTCATGTATGCCAGTCAAAGATCCCTGAAGTTCTTCTACAGTAAAAGTCAATCTCTTAATTTCTAGCTAAGATTTTGTCGGTACCACTTCACACAATGGCCATTGCACACAATGAATCCCCATTCCTGTTATCATATCCTAAAATAACTTCAAAAATAATATTTACAATCTAGTCTGTTAGTTGGCTTTTCTCCCTGCTTAAAAATACTTGATTTTAGAATGAGGATGATTATTTATGAAGTCCATGGAAAGCACCAAATATTGGAAATGTGGTTTTTTTGAAGAGAGGAAACGGATTTAATCAGGTATAGAAACAATTTCTTTTGAGATACTGTTCTGACATGCAATTTGTCCTGTTAAAGTCTGAAGGAGACAGTATAAGCATATTTATGCCAGTTATTGCACTTTTACAAAACTACCAACTCTGACATTTTCTCCAACAGTCACAGTGTAAAGAAACATAGACATACAAATATACACACTCAAAACACCCCTGCTATGGGACTGGTATTCCAGGAAATGGTAGAATTAAGGTGTTTATGACATCTTCGTTTAGTTCCCCAGGGTGTGTATCAGGATATAGGAATCACAGAGTCACGGCCTGATTTCTATGCACTTTTTCAGGGCACAGAAGAGCATCATATGCAGCTGCGTGGTGTAGATGTTTGTCCTCATGGTTCAGCATGCCTTTACCCAGAACTGTGTACAAGCTATTTTTGTTTTGAATACAATTGTGTGTTTTTTCTTGTGTTTTTCCCTACTCAGATATTCATTACCATTTTGCCTGAGTGATTCACAAATATTAATAGTTCTTCTTCACAAAGTCCTGTAAAATGCAAAGTATTAGTTCCAATCTACAGGTTGAAAATTGATGCATATGGAGATTAAAAGCAAAATTTTCCACTGACTTAGGAAGTCCTGTTTGAGATGTAGAAAAACTAGAAGTTTTGCAGCATTATAAAGCAGTTTGATTAATCAAAACTCAACTTTTTTTTGCACCTGCTACTGTCAGAATTTCTGCAAATCTGATACCAGGATAATGGGCGCAAGGAAAAAATGAGTTAAGATCAATCTGATTTAAACAACTTTCAGATGATCACATACAAATTCTGTGAATTAATCATATCTCCAGAGTGGCTTTACCATTAAAATATGTTCTATTCCAATTCTGGAATCATTTGCCTTATCCCTAAGCACCTTCCATCTTCCATAAGAGGTAGAAAAAAACAGCTCTCAGTCTTCTCTGCATGTTCCAGACTCGTTTGTACAGCAAGTCTGTCACCAAATCAGACAAGGCTCTTATTAAAATAGAAAACAGAAACAAAATTTGAAGATAATACGTTACATCCCTCAAAAATTGATCTTATGTCATCGTACAGACACTTGAGCATGCCTCAGCAGAGCTGAGACAATTCATATTCCCTTCTTACTTCGGGAAATACATATTTATATACAGATAGTGAGACCACTGTAGCCCTATAGATCTATATAGGGTTCTACAGCATTCTAGAACTTACAGCCATGATCATTATAGATCAGTATTACAGGAGAAAGCAGCACAGATTGCCAGGTGATTTCACAGATCACCTTGACAGCCATTTCAGGCTATCCTCCCATACTTCTGGATGCTATTCCCTAGACCATCTCATTCACTTAATGCAACTTGTTAGTCTGTCTTGTCTTATCATATTGTGGTCTGTCTTTCTCAGACCCTCTCCAAAAGCAGTTTCCCTGACACATGCCTTTTAACTACCTCTTCACCCATCTCGTTTTTCTTTTTCTTATCTCATTTTGCCCTTTCTCTCTTCTTCCTCAGCATCTTCAGCTTGAAGGTTGTCATGGACACTCCATTCCAGCTTCTTTATCCTGTTCCTCTCTTACCTTCTTAGACTCCTGGTCCCACTTCTGCTCCATGCTTGGTTTTCCATCTATTCTTGTTGAATATACCTCAGAGACCCATTGATGCCCAGCAAATCCTAGTCTTTTAATGGATCCAAATCCGAAAACCTCTCCTCATCCTGTCTCCTACCTCTCTGGCTGAGCTCTCCTGTTGGCATCCTGCTGTTCCATCCCCACATCCTTTGTTCAGGTTCCCTCCTCATCTGCAGACGTTCAGACATTCTTCCTGCTGAGCAGCTGCTCCTCCATCACCACATGCCCAAGCACGGAGTGTACCTACCTCTTGCCTGCTTGTCACCTGAGCTAGATGGCTTTCTCCCACCAAGCTGGCTGGGATGCCAGCTCATGTCACAGGCTCAGATCAGTGTTTGGGATGAGACACACCACAGTCTAAAGCTGGCTCATGCCAAATGAGAACAAGAACATTAAGAAAAAAAATGAAATAGCTAAAAAATCCAACCTGCTAAGTACATGAGTATTGATTTTTTCCTTCCCCATGAAAATATTTGTTTTCATGTGAGAAAAATAAAGGATACATCTTTGGCACAAAGTTCATATCTGTAAAATATTTGGAGATCTTGCTCCCAAACCACTGGGGACTCTAAAATCCAAAAACTTTTTTTTCCCCATAGGTATTCTTTTTTTTTTCCCCCGATTTGTTTGTTTACTGTTTATTTTAACATTGGTGTTTCCCAAGTCTCTTTCTTTGAAAGGGCTGAAATTTACCAAAATGCTTCATTCTGAGACAGATGCTTAGGATGAATGCTCTAAGCCCCTATTATTCAAATCTGGGGAGACTGCAAACAACAGAAATTAAGATTTTTTCAATGGAAAGTATTAGGCAACTTTACATTTTCTGATATTGAAGCAAATTTCAGACTATGACCTGATTAATAGCTGTAGAGTTAATAAGTATGCAGAAGACATAAAAAGAATCGATCAGCTCTCTGTGGAATCTTTCGAACGGCTTAGTAGCTTTGGCACAAATTTATAATATGCTGTTGCTTTTTAAAATGCTGTACACACAAGAGAAGACTGGAGAAATAATCCTGTTCCACTTATAATATTTTTTATTTCCCTTCCCTTTTATTTTTCCTCCCCTTGGCATCTGAAGAGTAGTATTTAGGCTTTTTGTCTTTCTGAATCTGCTTCCTTTTGGCTTTCATTCCTTCAGTGTCTAACTTAGAACAAAGTGTTTCAGTAAACAAGAATATGACACTGCAAGTGAAAGTCTGTATTTTTAGGTAAGTTATAAGCAGTACAAAAAAGAGCATGAGGAAGCTTGCACAGTTCTAAAATATGGAGAGTTTATTTTTTACATCACCTAATTCATCAGTAATATCCAATATATTTTTGAGTTTATGTTCTTAATATCTGAAAGGATACATCTATTATTTACATGGAAAAAGTCCAAACTTAAATAGTTGGCTGATTTGACATTCTTATATGACCCCTAAACACCAAGCACTCCTGAAACAGTGTTTTAACAATCCAAAGCAGCCTCAAGTGTCCAGATCAGCCTTACTTGTATAATAATCATAGAGTCATAGAGTATTTCAAGATGGAAGGGATCCAACTAGGTTCATGGAGTTCAACTAACTTTTCCTCAAAGGACTACCTTAAAGTAAACCGTATGAGTAACAGCATTCTGAAGATGCTACTTGAGCTCCTTGACAGGCTTGTGCCATGACTTCCCTGGGGAGCCTGTTCCAGTGACCGACCAGCCTCTCAGTGGAAAACCTTTTTCTCATGTCCAATCTGAACATCCCCTGATGCACGATCATTCTATTTCTACATGTCTAAGTAAGTCCTGCTTAAAAAGTAAATAAATATTTGATTAAGTAAAATTTGGTCTCTAGGGAAAAAAAATCAAACTGGAAAAGGTTTAACTTTTCAAACAAGGCATTCTCATCTGCTTCATAAATTCCTATATGACAGCTGTGAAAGGTGGAGTGTACATCCAACTTAGCTCAAACCTCTCTAGATGAAACACTGAAATGTCTGACTGTCCTATCCTATGGAGTTCGTTTTGAGTATTTCAAATATGGATATCTGTGAGTCTCCAAAGCACCTTGATTTTTCAAGAACTGCCTGTCTCCACTTTGAGCTCGTAATTCAGCTCCAAGCCACCTGGAATGAGCACTCAGTATCACACCTAACAACTGCAGTGCACTCGTCTCTGTAAAGCTCTGACAGCCTATAGCGAATTGCCTGCTAATTACAATGAGTTTCTACAATTCAATGCTACTGACGTTGACTTAAGCCAAGTATGCATAAATGTGGATATTCAAGTTTGAAACATTTTAGATTCTTTTGCTTTAAGATTAAGTAGCTCTTGCTTATTGCAGTCTCTTTTCTAAAAGAAGTCTTCATGGAGATACAGGATCCATAAGAAGGTGCAACATTCTAACACGTTTGCTACTTCCAACAAAACTACATTAATTTTTATTTTTTAATTTTGAAGATATTCTGGGAATATAGATATAACCAGACATTGACAATATTTCAGAACAATCCACCAACTGGTAGAAAACAAAACTATAGTACCCAAACTCCCAAGCTCAGATAAGCTGTGCATATCCTGACAGGCTCATGTCTAATCTGTTCTTAGAAACCTTCATGAAAGAAGACTACGCAACCTCCCTAAGCGGTCTAATCTGCCACCTGTCTACACCGTTCACAAGTCTAAACTAATGCCCGAATTAAGTCTCTAGTTTCTTCATGCTCCTATTCTGTCAGGAGCATATCACGTGCAAGATGTCTCCCTCCCTCCTCACAAGTGGCCATATATTCCTCCCTCCCTTTGAGCCCTGACATTTATTTGTGCCAATTCTGCAGTTTTTTGCTCTGACTATAAATCAGACTGATGAAATGGCATGTTTTTATTTAAAGACTAGACTTTTTTTTTTTGAGTGCTTCATTTTGCAAGTCCAGTTTAGAGGTCAGCCATGTGAAGAGCTAAATCAGCATAACTGAGAGGAGACAAATCTCCTAGGGGGAACTAGAATGAATGGCTAAATGTAGAGAAGATGGATCATGTTTGGGCTGTTAAAAATGGCATAGTTAATGTTAAACCACAGTCTGCAGGTCATCAGCACAGGATCAGCTCCTTACTTGCTTTCCTGTTCCCAGTGGGTTCCTGATCAGAAGTTGAATTTAAAATAGAAAGTAGTCAGGAGGTCATATTATGATGGATGAAAGATGGCAGAAAGATGATGGAGCTGAACCAGTGTAATCACATAGATATCATGAAAGGTGTAGTTCTCAAAATCTGCTTGCTCTGTTTTCCCTCTCTTTTGTCCAGCCTCAGTTACTCCTTGCCCCTTTTTCCACTTGTCTTGCCCACCCCCTTGGATGAGTTCTAGTGTCCCTCCAGCCTCCCAGTGCTTCTACTATGCTCAGTAACCTGGCAAAAATGTACTTGCCCTTTTTGCTGGGACGAAGGGCTGCCCTGGTTCAGCAAACTGTCAGATGAGCAGCAGCAGCTGAATCTGTGCCATAGTGGGTGTAGGAGAAGGAAACTGCACTGTCACTATGTGTACCTGTTCCATCAGAGGGGTTTTAAAGTCCCTAACACCATAGGAAATATCAAGATGTTATTAATTCCTTGTGCTAAATAAAGCATGTGCCAAGGATGGTGTCTTATCTGCATGGCTTTTCACAAGCAAAACCTCAGGATTTGTAAAGCTGTGGCTGCTGGGGTTGCAGCCTAGTTCAGTCATGCTCCATTCTCATTTGTTTGACTAGACCCATTGAATTCAAGTAAACTCAGCACAGTTAATAAGTATTCACACTGGAAAAAAGGACTCTAGAAAAGGTCATTATTTTAATCAATAGAATGAGCTTCATTTTCCTTAAGTCTAACAGAAACAAATTGACTGCAAAACAGGCAAAACTGAAAACAGAAGAAACAGAACATAAGAAATACACAGCAGTGTTTGAAAAATATTATGGGGCAAACCTTGTCTTATTTCTTTCCCTGAATGTAGTGACAGATTTGAGTTTGAGCCCAAGTCTGTCCCAGAGATAAAGGTCAGCATACCCTCGATCTTCACTTGGGGTCTTAGTAGGTGGGTGGCCTCCCTCATCCTGTTAGACCTATTTAGAGAGAGGAGAAACAACACAAGTCAACAGGAAAGGACAAGTGCTGAGAAGAAAACCTCATTTAGAGCGTTATTAATGCATCTTACTGTAAGAATGCCTTAGCAGGGTAGACCTGGACTTCGATGCTGGAGCTTTTATACAATTTGTTGTGCTAAAAATAGGAGTAATTTACAGAGACCAATACTGGAAATCCTCCTTTCCCCTCAATTCCATTTTTTAGCGTAAATATTGGCCTTCTTTTCCTCACTATTGCTCTAACATCTTTTTCATATATTCCTAAACATCTGGAGTCATGACCTCTGTCCAGGTGTTTAGACTACTTAATTTTAATCAAAACAAAACAAATGCATATAGCAGGGGATACATATAACTTCATGTCAGATATAATCTTGCATGAATGATTAATGAAGTGCTCTTTTTTTCTTACTATTTAGCTTTGTGTTGGCAGCCTCAGCAGCAGAAGGTTATGGTCATTATTTATGCGGCTGATATTTCACTTTTTTTTTCAAGCTTATGAAAAGTGGATTGTACATTCGAAAAACAATAACTAGCCATAGTTACCAATTTATTATTTCTCCCCTTTGGAGTTTTCGTTAAAATTAGGTTGGTATAATGGTTTGCTCATCCTACAGAATTATTACCTTCTCTAGGACTCGTCATACATATAATAAGATTTTTTTAAAAAGTGTACTTTGTTGAACTATTGAGAGTGTAGATATTTTTGTTGAATTTACAAAAAGGAATCTATACTTACATTGTGTTTTTCTATGGCAATATTGCTTTGTGTAGTAAGAAAAAAAATAATCAGTTTCAAATTGAGTTATATATTCTATGGCGTTATTTCTAGTAGGATTTGTACCGAACAAACAAAATTTTTCTGTAGTGAAGAATTGTTCATTTAACATCCCCCTGTCAGCTAATAACTTTTAGAAACAAAGTCCACTTCTGCTTAGGACTGTCATATTGTTCTGACTAAATTCAAAGTTTGAATTTTACCCTTAAAGCAATAAATTGTTCCATTGACTTAATTATTGTTGTATGTCCTAAAACATTAATCAATTCAAGAACATTCCTTCTAAGAAATGTTCTTGTTTTTAATGACTATCCCTAAATTTTGAAGGTTTCTCCCTCAATGCAAGTGTACATCACTGTCACTTCTTCAAACTACTCTTCGTGATATATTTGAAGAGAAAAATTACTTTTTATGTTGCAGAATAGTAAGATCCTTTCTTCCTAATTCCTGCTATGGGGCAGTTGAAACAAGTACAGAAATCAACTGTAGTCATTGTGATTGCCTGCTAATAAAAATAGATTCCTAGTTAATCAGCACAACCAAAGAGTATTGATATATTGTCTCTAATTTTATACTGTAAAATACCGATCATGTGACGGTATGAATTTCCTTAGATATTGAACAGATGTACAACACATGCATTTTCTTCGTTAAGGCAGTTTTTTGAAGTCTGAGTGTGTATCAGTATATAAAAGGCTGCCCAAAATATTTTTTTCTTTATTTTACTCTCTAATCTGATTGAGTTCCTCAATGCAGGACCAGCTTTACGTAAAGTTCAAGGTAACAGCTATAGTTCGTAGAGGGCCTTTAGAATTATACTCTATTCCTTTAATACTTTTTTCTTATCTATATGTGGAAGAAATCTTTAAACCTTCCTTTTTAAGTCTAATCAACTTCTAATTATTCTGAGCCTACAAAAAGAACAATAACAAAGTATTTCTCATTTAAAACCTCCAGCATGATATACAGCAGTTATTGTTTTGGGTACAGTGAACATTTTTAAAAGCTGATTGATGCAGTGTTTAGAATATCTTTTTAGACTGCTCTTTTGAATGTCAATTAGATTGAACCAGAAAATTTAACAGCAATAGCTAAGTACAAGAAAGGATTTATGTGTGTTATATATATATATATATCTTATGTCAACGTGTCATTGCACATGTATGAAAGAGAGAAGAGAATGAAGATTAAAGAGAAGCATGATTTGCAATTGCCTACTGAATTTTAGTAAGAAATAAGAGTAAACTAGAAAGCTGCACCACCACAGAGTCTTCAATAATTTATGTGCTCATGAAGACTGACAAGAAGTGTGCTGTTTATAATTTTAATACAACTTGATCCTTGCTACCTTAAACTGAAAGCCAAAAGGAGTTCTGAATAGAAAAAATGAAGTAATGAAAGCAGAAGACATTGAAACAGGATTGAAAACTGGAGAAAATAACCGTCAATTTCATGTAATTTATTCCATTTTAGTTCAATACTCCTTGTAGTAGCATAGAGAAGAGTTGCTACTTACAAAGGAGTCATTTTACATTACCCTGACTAGATCTGCAATGAGACTCTGCTATGCTAGATGAGAGAAGAAGAGCTTTCTGTGACTGAGTCCATCTTCAAGAAGTTCTTGGTCTATTTCTTCTGTCTTTAACTCAGGGACATGGCCTTTTCCTGGTGTCAATCACTGCACTGCACACAGTTGTTGAGAAAAGCATAGCAGAGTCTACCACTCACTTTACCAGCAGCGGGGCTGGGATAAGATTCTGAAGGAAAGTACCCTGTAACTTGTCCGATACTCTCTCTGATCTCTGAATTTTCAAAGCTGTCTCAAGACAAAGACTCATGTAGAGAAAGACACCATTTTTTTACAGGCAACGAATTTAATTTGAATCAAATGCATGTTTGAATTTACTCATTCAAACTGGTTGATGTTCTTGGTCTTTACAAATATTTTACAATATAGATGAAATTTTTAAAAACCCAACCAATCAACCAACAAAAAAAAAAAGGCAAAAAAAAAACCAACCCTCACAACAGTCTAAAAATTAAGAGTTCAAGTAAGAATTAAGAAATCTTAGAGTCTTTTCTGGTTCTGAGCATTAGTAATACCCACTCCAGAGTTTCACACATAACTTAACATTTAATTTTCTTAAAATTTTAGGTGGCACAGGTGGCACAGGTATACTGTATCTAACATCACAAATGTACTGACGAACCAGGTTCTGAACTCAGTATTTCTCCTTCAAACCAGGTCAAGACTTCAGAATTTGGTCTATGATTCATTTAAAAAAGTCATCTTTGAAGTGGAAGTTATTGCTGACATTTTGTTAGGGGATGGATAAATCACATTAAAAACACCAAAACTTTGCAACTTTTTCTGGGAATTCTCATCCTGATTTATGATGACCATACTGCATGTGTTGGTTTTAGAATGTGCATATACTTTGGCATTTCAAACAATCAATACTAAGCCTAGTAACACTAATTATTTTTTTATTGATGATCCAATGACTACTCAGTTGACTTTGGATCTTCCAATAAAATATATTGTTTGGATTATCTCAGTGTTCAGAAGACTTTGAGAATGCCAAACAAATACAAATATAATCAAATTTAAAGGTCATAAAATGACATAAAAGTGGTTGAAATGGTTGTCTAGTGTGTAAAAATATGAGAACATTCCGACTTTAGTATATTAAAATCAAACTACAAGTGATTGCACTTTATCATGTCTCAGAAACCAAATGTTGCATCAGGGCAGAAAACCAAAATGTTGTCTGAGAAAATTAACTCATGGAAATAACCTGTAAGGGAAAGTGATGAGCCTCCACATTAAGAGGCATCTTAATGCTGTTGAAAATACGTGAAAACCAATATATAATCTAATGATATGTAGATACCTGGAGACTGGATGTGTCCTGGAAACAGGTGTGTGGCTGCACAGAGGATGCTACTCAAGGGACTTCAGTTTGCCTTGTCTGAGTTGAAATCCCAAGAGTAGTGGGGCATGGAAGAAAAAGAAAAAAACCCACAGTTTTATAAAGCTTGTGGAAAGAGGTTTACAGGTTAAAGAGGCCTGAGGAATGGAATCCTAAAGGTAAAAACGAAATGCTGGAAAGAAAAATTTAATGAGAAAGCATTCATATGAGGAGCATGAAGGATGATAGCAGTTCAGTCTACTGAAAATCAAAGATACATAAAAACATACTAGGACAGATAATACAGAAATAAAGAAAAAGAGCCAGAAGTCACATTAAAAGAACAAAATATGATGTCATTGTTACAAGAGAGATGTACCAATTACACCTTTTAGTTCAACTTGCATAAATATTACAACAAAAGATTAGTTTGTCCAAGGACAGACAGTAGAACAAGGGATATATTCTTTGTTTAGTACATCACATTTTTACTTCAGGCTTAGACCCCTAGAAAACTGTAGACCCAATATGGACCAGATGGATAAAATTTTTTGAGAGTATTTTTTATAGGTATGTGGCAGAATTACCCCCTAGCAAATGAGGGTTTTGACTGTGGGTAGAGAGTTCTGCAGGGATATGATGCCCAGCCCCTCCTAAGAATGTGTCTGTGAGAAGACTTCAGTACAGAAAACTTCAAGAAAATATTTGAGGGAGACATTTTTCTGGACTGATTCCAGCCAACAGAAAAATATTCACTGATACTATGAGAGCTGAAGACAACACGAATGAGAATGACAGCGAACTGACAGAGTTCGCAGGTTTTCAGAAAAGAGCCCAGAGAGCAGAATAACAAACAGCAAATGAGCAGGCAGTGAGCAAACACTGAGATTTAAGAAATAAGCTCAAGGGGAAAGGAGGTAGGTGGAAAAGGCAGTTTTCAACAAGTAATTTTAAAAGTACAGGTTCAAATTGTTCCACTCTTGCGGAAATAGAGAAAGGGACCAATATGGAAAAATCCAAGGCTGTTTAATGACTGCCAGATAAGCAGAAAAATTAAGAAAAATTAAGGAAAAATATGTTGGATTGCCACGAACAAAATGTAGGAACAAAGCAAAGACCACAGAGATACTGTACACAGAGCTACAGCTAGGAAGAGCACAAAAGCCTCTCTCTCTCAGAAAAATGAAAAGTTATTAAGTGTATTTGAAATAAAGTTGACAAGCAAAAGCTGAATTTAAAAAGGAGAGAAAATTTACCAGTGGATAGTTCTTGGAAGGCCAAAGAGTGTAATATTGCCCCAATATATTGACTAATATGATGTCAGTCTAATAACAGAAAGATGGCAGAAATCAAGACACTTTTCTGAAGACAAGATTTTATTTAATTTTGTTCTTACAGAACAGTGGAGCCTATAAAAAAATGGAAATTCTTTGGTTCATGACATGATCTCACATGATGCTTTAAAACATGAGGTTTTTCCTATAAAGTCATAGTAAACTTACAATAAATATATAAGCACATTTAGATATTTCTGTTTGCTTTTGATTGAAGGACATAAAATAAATTCCTTGCAAATATAATATTAAAAAATTAATTGTTTCTAAATTCATGCCAGATTAAAAAAAAAATTACATAAAATTAGCTTAGGTATCATTTACATAATTTTAGAAGTGGTCCAATTTAAATTGGGAGTGTAGAATAAATGTTCATTTGCTTTTTCACATATATATGGATGTCTGTGAATATGTAACTGAAGCGAATTGCATTCCTCGAAAACACCTGAACTGGAACTCGAAGCTTCTATCTCTTTTAATCAAGCTGATCCCATCAAACAAGCTAGACATACTTTGGAGTGGATGTATTGGTGTGAAATTTTTTAGTGCTTGTGTATACTTGTTAAGCATTACTGGGACAGAGTAATCCCAAATATTGAATTCTTTTTTCCTTTGCAACAGCTGCAACATCATTTTTCCTGTCTAGTATCAAAGATACCTGCTTCCATGTGGGACTTGTCTAAAAGAATATAGTTCCAAACTCAGGCGGCCTGTAATATATTTCACAGGAAAATCACTCTGTCTCTTTTTTTTTGTGAATCAGATTCACATCCCATTCTCCAGAGGTGAGACGCAAGTCATTTAAATCAAGGCTTTTCAGATTTTAGATCCATATAAGACCATGTAATTGATTTGTTGTAGATGCAGCCAAAGTCCAGCGACATCACAAACTGACAAACTTCCCCCACTTCTTTTTCTCAGCCTGATCTCTAAAGTCATTTCTATAATATCTTGATGTCTCTGATGACATAAAGTACTAGTCGGAATAATAAGTTGAGCCAATGTATTTGTGGCGGCAGAAAATTTCTTTCATCATCTGAAAGAAAACACTCTTTGGGTGATTCACTGGAGGTTGGAGGTACACTTGTTTTTTTCATTTTCCTTTAAATTTACAAACATTATTCTTAGAAAAAACAAGCAAGGAAACAAAACTGGAATGCCTTTTTTTAATGTATTTGTCAGTTGTATACTCATTAGCAATCTGTATTTACCCTACCACTACCTGCTCATCAAACTCATAGCAAACATTGAAATTAATAATGAAATTAAATGAAAATATTAAAATTCACAGTAACATGTGAAAGACAGATTGTTCTGTGTTGTGGTTATATCACAAGGACTAACAGGGAAAAATGGAGCAGAAAAGTATGGTAAACTCCATGAGGAAATATCTGACTTTCCTGTTCATCCTGTTCACTTGTTAGAACTTATCTAATTTGCTATATACAAATGAGATTTAAATTATATTACCTACAGCCTAAAGCAATAAGCATTTATTTTAGTTTGTAAAAGGGTAAACCATATTTTGCTGTCTGATTAGTATTGCGTTATCTCATTTTTTGGCAAATATTGACTAAAGGAAGAATTCTGTCTTCTTCCATTCTTCTACAACATTCTTCTCCTCTGACAGGAACACAGATAAAAGAATATTAAACTTTTAATCTTTTGTTTAAAATCCACTGCATGCTCAAAATGCAGTCTGTGGGGCAGAGCATACATTTCAGTTTTCTAGTTGTATCTGAAAATTACCTCTTGATTTTTTTGGCCATTTAGTTTCTACAAGATACCAACAATTACAGAAAGTCTTTTTTGCAACAGTTGATATTCTGGATTCATAGTATACTCATAGAAATTACTTGGGCAGGTTTTATTTCTTTTTGGGATACAAAGCAATAAAATAGTTGTGATAAGGAGTCACTAATTCTGAAGCAAGTTGCACTTTTCTTCCTGTGAAAGACAGTAGAGCAAACAATGCATTGTAGAGATTGTTGTAGGTCCTTGATTTCTACTAAGACCATGAACAGCAGTTGGTGCTCTCTATGAATAGTGATTTCTATTACTCTGATTTTTTTTTTTTTCCCTAATCACTGAGGGAATGGAAATACAAAGCTTTTAAGTATTCTGGTTTTTGTAAAGTTTTGTAATTGTAATTACCTCTAGCCACCTGTCCTTCCCAAATCATAGGAAGGGTTTTACCCTATAGGTCTCTAAATACAGATAGATTATCCAGTCACATTTAGCAGAAAGACAGTGTTCAACGTTTTCCACATTAAATAATCAGCAGTTTTCAACTGTATCTAAGCATGGCACTTGAAATAAATTTTGTTGGATTCTACACTCCAAGAGCTGTATTTGCTAGTATGTTTGTTTTCTGAGTATATTGAGTTTTAGGTGTTGTGAGATCTCTTGGATAAGTTAAAACCTCACAGCTTAGAAAGGCATCAAACCAGACAATACTGAATAAGGTATAAATTAAGGGGTCAAATATTACTGGTTCTGGTCTATGTATCAGACTCTAACAGGAGAAAGCCATTCCTTATTTCATTTGAAATTATGTTTAAAGCAGCTTGGGAAAGATTAAAAATAAATTTTGTATTTTAAAATATTATTGGAAATAGTTAGCCTATCATTAGACCGTCTACTTACTACTAAAAGACCCCAAACTGTAAAATAGAATTAATCAAACCAACCAAGCAAAAACACAAACGAACAAACAAAAGCCAGACAAAGGGGGGGGGTGGTGGTGTGTGAAAATAAGCAACAAAACACCAGAGTCCTGGACCTTGCAGTAAAGAATGTCCATTTCTACACATTTTACTGAGGGCTCAGAGGTTTTGTTGTAAAGCCTAGAGTGCCGTAGATAGTGTGTTCAGCCTAGGCAGTTTCTGTTTTCATAGCTTTCCCTTCTGTTGCTGTTTTAGAGAAGACCATGCAGGGAGTGTTTATAAACAACAACACTAATTACTAATTTGAAGTTAAAGAACAGATCTCCCCAGTATATTTAATCTTTGCCCAAAGCTTGGAACATCTCAAAAATGATCTTACAAACCCATGCCCTACCCTAGAGATTATGTAATATGCATCTGTGCAAACCTTTAACAAGGTTTCAGAGTCAGGAGAGCATAGAGACTGAATCAAATTTCTATGTATTCTCCCTGGGGTCAGTGACAAATCAGCAGCTGTTTGTTTCCATCGATATAGTCCGTCTGCTGCTGATGCAAAAAAAGGACAAGTTTGAATTCTTGTGACTCAGCTCAGGCGAGACAGTGGGGTGGGTGGGTGACTGGGCTTACAGATTTTAAACCAGGTGTGTTGTTGTCAGATAAGCAGAATGGAAAATGCTGATGCTTAATTTCTGTGTTTTTGCATTAAGAGAGGAATCACACAGTAAAATAAGGAACAAAAGTCCAACAAGGTAAGTAATTCTGTTTAATATTATTATATAATACAGCAATAATGTCATGAGATTAGAAAGTTTGTAAAATAGGCTAGATTTGTGCTTTCTTATGAAAGCTTTCTTTTAGCTACTGCAGCAACTAATTTTTATACAATTTTCTGCAATGTGGTTGTACTTCTAAAAGGTGTCCATGTAAAGACTAATGCAGTAGAAATTTTCACTGGTGATAGTAATGCGATTCATTGGTATCTCCTCTTCTGTGGGAAGTGAAACAGTGGGAGCTTTCAAAAACCCAGTTATAGTCTTCCAATTCTCAAGGGCCACCTCCAGCTTTAATAATTTATATCAATGTAAAGAGTAGCCTGTTGTCAAAGTACTTTACTTTCCATTCTTTTCCCTGTCCTTTGAGCAGCTGCCTGCTGGGAGCTGTCAGGAGAGGTGCTTGTTCCCTGAGATTCTTCTGTAACAGTGACCTTTATGCATGGAGAGTCCAAACTGATTCTAGTAATACTAAAATACTCCAACAAAGGAAATAATATTATAGATATCTTCTGCTGATATTTATCATAGCTCAGATGGCTGGGACACATTTGAAAGATGATGCACAAAATGCATTTCTTAAATATTCCATTGCACATTACAAATATCTTCGTGCAAAAGTTTGGCTTTTAGAAACAACCTCCTCTATAAAGCCAGCCTAAAGCCTCTTGAACTAGATGGCTTCAAAGACTTGAAATCAGAAGTTCAATGAATTTCAGATCAGGTCATGAATTTCGCCCTGCTTTCCACTGTTGACTAACGTTTGGTCTACCTGCAGGTCTACAAGCCATAGGTTTGTAAATATTCGTGTGTACACCAGAGGTGTTTCTGGCTTGACTAGATCACTCTCATTGTCATTTAGAATCTAAAAAAGTTTAAAGATTTATAAAGAAAGTTTTTTTTAAGTAATTGAGTGTTTGAAAAATTTAGAAGGCAAGTTCGTGGGTCATCTCCATGTTGAATATATTGGCTTGCTAAAAAATTTTCTATGTCTGCCATAAATTATATCTTTGATCATATTTCCACAGTTAAAAAACTATGTAATTTTGTGGGGTAAAAAAACAAAACTGAATAATCAGTCCAAGACTGAGCAGTTCTAAATACAAATGCTGCTGAGCTATAACTCAGTTTTAACTGACTTAAGTCCTAAATCTATTCACAGTTTATAGAGAAAAAGATGGTTTGCCTGGATCTAAATAAAAAGGACATTAGAAGATCAAATGCATCTCTTAAATTAACATCCAGTGTATTTTTTGAACTTTTATAACTGTGTCTTCACAATAGGATTTGCCCCATAATATTCAGGAAATGGCATTCATAACTTGCTTTAGCTTCAAAATGATCTCATAAATACATGATTTCACACAGGCTGTGTTTTGTCGGCCTTGTCTCAAGGTGACAAAGGCACAGACAACATAAGCAGCACTCCCATCTGAAAGAAATGTTTTTATCTCACCATACAGAGGTGGAAAAACTCAATGTTACTTATATGCTATGTGAACACTTACGAGAAATGAAAAGTCATTTTCATTACTTAGCCTTACATGGCATGTACAGGTGTGTTGCAATCTGTATTTCCAATTTGCTTCTTTATTAATATCAGTGCTCATCCAAGCTCCAGTCCCTGTATGAGTATCCTGCACATGTTACTGACAATACATTTCCTTTTCCCTATCCCTCTGAGAAACCTCATGACCCATATGGTGGATAAGAAAGCAATTTATTGCACAATTAATAGTCCATGGCTGTTTTAATGTCTAACCTTCCACATTCTATAAAAGGTAGTTATATCTCAAATGCATTTCAACACCCATCTTTTTTTTAAGATTCACAACAAAAGCTGAAACAGCAGCTAAGCAAACTCAGTAATAGACATCTTTTCACCCTTCCTTTGAAGCAACAGCCCCTCCATAAGCAGAAAGTCTGACTAGAGGGCAAGCTGGAACCTGGGAAGATATTTACCCAGCCCTATCTAACAAACCTGGAAGGGGCATCCTAAAATTAAAAGATTGGCCCCAGGTTATATTTGAGGATGGTCAGCAATCTGCTGCTTGAGTCAGCAATTTGCTGCTTGAGTCAGCTCTGTGCTGTTCCAGCAAGGTTAACTACAGGCCTATTACCAAGTTATTTGCAGTCATTCAAGTAAAGTGACTGTGTCCCTCATGTTGATGCTTGTGAGACTCCATCTGGAGAAAGGTGTCCAGTTTGGGGCCCCCAGTACATGGAAGATGTTGACATGGTAGAGCACATCCAGAGGATAGCCACCAAAATGATAAAGGGGATGAAAAACTTGAGTTGTATGGAAAGGCTGATAGAAGGAAAGGTGGACCTAGGCTCCTCTGAAAGGTGCAAAACAAAAGGGCATGGGTTATAATCATTGATATTTCAATTAAGTACTGTGAAAACCATTTTTTGATCCTTTCACAGTAACAAGGGTCAAACCCATTGAGAGACTGCCCAGGGAAGCTGGGAGATGATTCTTCTCTGGTGATATTTAAAACTTGACACCATATTACCCTCAGTAACATGATCTAAATTCAAAGTAAGATCTAAATCTAACAGTGGCCCTGCTTTGAGCAGGGAGTTGAACCAGGTGACCTCCATAGGTCTTTTTAAATCTAAGCTATTTTATGATTCCGGTAAAAACCTGCATGCTTTCAACTTTATAATCTTTCCCTATCAGCACACTCAAATCTTTCTTCTCTGTTGAGTTACAAAAGAGCTCTTTGTTTCCTACCACAATAACTGACAGCAATCAAAAGTTTTGAATTTTTTCTCTCAAAAAAAAAATTCCCAAATTACTTTCTTTACTACCTATGGATTTACTCAAATATATACAAATTTGAAATTTTCAGTCATCGTGCCAATGAAAATGTCTGCAAGCTATATTCAATTTGTTTCCAGATACTCTCTTTGATTCCAGACAAACCAGCCATCCAGGCTGCCTCTTTGACCTAATTATGTGCTCTAAAATCCAGAGTGCATCTTTTTCTAAAGCACTTGATATGATATGGATTTATTATCTGCTCCACATACAGAACAGCAGGAAATCAATGGGCACACAACTTATTCATCTTCCAAGAGCTGATAATAAAAAAATAAAAGTCAAAGTACTGACTGTACATTCATATTTTCTCTCCAAAATGTGATATGTACAGTGTTGAAGATTAATAGAAGAGGAATGAAAGTTGTTTGTGAATTTTGAAGGCAAATCATCTGCTAGTATGAATTATTTAAACATTCTCAAAGTCAATATAGCTACAAACCTGTCCCTTACAGGTCTTAATCTTCCACATTTTAGTTAGATTTTGAATCAAATAACTTTAATAATCTTCTTTTAAAGCTCAGCCAAAGCTCACCAAGGTCAATGAAAATGTTCCCAGCAAAGGCAAGGGACTTTTGATCACAATTATTACATATAAGTTATTTGCATTGCAATGTCCTCCTTAGTCCTGGCAAAATGACTTTATCTTGGGGAAAAACCTGAGAAACTCTGGGATATGAAGAGAGATTATTTGAACATATATTAATGAGAAAATGTTGACTAATAAACTAATGTTAAGGTTGCTTCAAATGCCTTTGCAATCCAAAGAAGGAAATTCCATTAGTCAAGCTTGATACCTTCTGGACACCATTTTTATGAAAGATACCTCTTTTTCCACTTTTGGTTACATTATGCCAATCTCTCATTCTTTCTCCCCTCACTCTGTTTTTAAGGTTTACACACCCACCCCCCCCTTCAATCTCTGTTTGTTCAATGAAGTTCTGATGGATATATCGGAAAAGTACTATATTGGTGGCTGAGAGGCAGTTCAAGTGTCTCACTCAAAGCAGTGTCTCAGAGAGGGAGAAAATGCTCTTTTACATAAACCAGAATATTTTGTATATGGATAATGGAAGAAACACACCATAAAAAAATCTGTATTTCCTTTGTCTTGCTACAGCAGATAGATCTAAAAACCTACCTCATTGTTTTATTTGCTTCCTTAGAGAGTCAGACTTGAACATCTTCCCACATAGCCATAAGGGAAGAAAGAATTGAATTGGAGAAAAGGGAGTATTTTGGGGTTTGGGTTTGTTTTTTTCTCCAAGACCAATTACCCTTTTGATTCTATTTTAAAAAGTTAAGTAATAGAACTGCCCCGTTTGGATATGATGCCACATAGAAGCTGCTCAAGCAAACCCTTATTTGTTACTAGAACATAAACATTTGACACTAATTTCAGATGAAGTAGCTGAGTCATTAAAGAATTGGAATTAATGCTCAATTGGTGCTGTGCTGATATGTAACTGTTAAGAGAATAATAGGCACTTAAAACAGCATGAAGGGAAATCCAACACTTATTTTAAAAAGTATTTTTGCTACCCAGTTCTGTATCATTATTCATACTATTAGCAAATTTTACATAAATGAAGGCATTTTTTTAAACTTCAAAAGACAGTTTTTGAATACTCTTCTGTTAGAATGAATGCTCATATGGAAACAGCAATTTTGTCCTACGATGGCTTTAGATATCAGAATGATTTCAAAGTTGTTTTTTCTAAAAAAAAGACCTTTTTAAGCATAATTCAAAAAGAACATTGGAGGTTTTAAATTTCAGTGGGACCATGCTGAAGGACTAATGTCTGCAGTATTGGGGTGACAGTTATTAGTCCCTGATGTAGGGCTGTGAAAGAAATCTTTTGGCTGCTATACTTCTTCCTGCTAGTAAAATTCCACAGCAATAGATAATAGGCATCTTTTTTATTATTATTAACATTTTTAGCCATTTTTGTTGCCCATGTTTCTGTGTTTCTGTAGTATTGCACCACAGTGATACATTCTGCAATGAACACCTATTTTCATACATATTATTGGACTCCTTGCTCTAGGACTGATAAGTATCTAAATTATCAAATTAATTAAAATAATTAAATTAATTTTAAAATACTCATTCAGGATATCCGTGACAAAGAAGGAAGTAACAGCTTTAGCTTTTTAAAAAATTTTTCTTCATTTAAATTTTTAAGGTAGCACACGGGTTCTTCAGGTATAATTTCAGCTAGATTTTGTTTATGGACAATCTTGTAGGGACATTTAAACCAGTCTATTGTCAGTATTCGGTACTGCAAGTGGAAGAAGAGGTTCATTTTAACTGACTTGATCTTTTTGTTAGGAGAGTTCGATATCCTGAGTTTGTAGGGATTGAGCTGTGTTTATAATGGCTTTCTTTTTCAGCAGATTAGGACAGATTGAGATAGATCCCCTTTAAAGGGCTTTAAACCCAGTTTTCTCTGCTAGAAGGACAACAAAAATGGGAAGATGATGCTGAGTGATTGGTGATTCAGTGCGTAATATTTCAGGTTTAAAAATGAACAAATAAGAAAACTCAGTGGTTTTCAGTTGTGGCAAAGCCTGCTTCATGCAGGAGCACAGCAACAGACAGAGTTACAGGTCTGATTTGTACACATCGATCCAGAGAAAGATTTGAATCCAACTATTAAAACTAATGCCAGCTGTCTGCAGCACCCCTGGGACTTATATGCCAGATGGAGTTTGCCAGAAGAGTATAACCATGTCCCTTCCCTGCCAATATGTTCCTTTACACCAGTGGGACTTGGGGAAAGCACTTGAGCTAACTATGACACAGGGGAACTCCTTGGCTAGGGCATTCCGCTTTCTTTGTCCAGAAGATGCAATGGAAAAACAAGACAGAAAAAAAAAAAAGAAAAAGCCAGTGACTCCATCCTATCAGTTATTGTAGCTTTTCAGAATGTTTCCTCTGTTTTGTTTGTTTTGCCATTATGGGCTCAGTACCACAGCCTGTTATTTGATTGCTGCTTTAATCCTTTATGAGTGATTTTTCTCAGGACAGTTTTCTGAATTCCAAAATGGTTGCACTTGAATTGAACTTGATTTCCAATTCATCAGGCAGTGGGTTGTATAAAACCACTGCTAAATATGACCATTCTCTATTCATTTCCACTTGTATGTACTGCATTCATTCCCTTTTAAAGGTAGAGGAGCTCTTCTGCAGGCTGAAGAGCCAGAGACATCCAAGTCTCTTTAATCTTTTAACCAGTGACGGGCTAGGACCATACTGGTGGTCATTTCATCTGATTTAATGGAGTCAGCTGTTAACACAGCTAGTCCTAAATCGGTGGTTAAAATGTTTCAGACAAGCTCTTTTCTACTCTGCCCTTCTGGGACCTTGGCTTTCCCTATTTCTAGAAGGGTTTTTCTACGTTTGCAGCTATTTAGAAAGCACAGATGTTGTTTCTTCTCTTCCCTGTCGCTGGTGCATGGAAAGTGGAAATCTAACAGTGAGTTATTATGCTAAAAAAATCGGCTGTCTGCTTCTCAGGTGCACATCACAAAAAGATTAATTTTATATGGATTTTCCTGTTTGTTATCAGAGGCGAAATAAGACTCTGATATTCAGGTATATAAGTGGGTTTTTTAATTTTCTTTTCTCTTCTTTTCTTTCCTTTATTGTGTACAGGGAGAAAGAAGGATAGTTCCAATACTCTACAGCTATCAGAAAAGATATCTTATGGTGCCCTGTTTGTCAGCCAATAATTTAAAGAAGTCAATAAATTTGCTTTTGAATAGGGAAGTTATGTGTCTTGGGAATTAACTGTACCGCAGGTGACATGGTGCTTTGTACTACAATTCAGAGCATCACGTCACCTGCTGTACAGTTAACATCACTGGCCATTTTCACGTTACTTAGGATATCCATGGTGCACAGTCTAAACTCTGTTTTCAAGTTTCCCTTAAGTATACTGTGTTGCTGTGTTTTCTCATCTGCTTTTTAAATATATATATATACTTACAGTACACACCTTCTGTGTTCTCCATGTTTTTTCCATTTTCTGGAGCCCTTCAGAAATTATCCCAGAAAATCAGGAGGTGTTTGTAACATGCATGTGCATGTGTGCAGAAAGCTGTAATGGGCTTCTAACAGGAGTTTAGAACAGCAAACAGCAAGCAAACAGCAATTTCCAGCAAGTCTGAACAACACAAGAATTATTGCCTGGTGAAGCTGCCTTCACCCCATGTTACTGTAAGCAGGGTTAGAAACCATGAAGAACAGAGGCCTGTGTGAGGAGAACATGTCCCCACTGTTCATTCATGGTGAAAACAAAGCTGGGAGCTACTGGCTTGGAGCAGTACATAGGCAGAGCTTCAAAGCTGCCTGGGGCTCCACAGTCACCCACTGACCTCCAAGCAGTAAGGAATGGTCATAGGTGGTGCATTTGTGTGCTTACCTGCTCCTGTGCATTTTCCTATTGGTATGAAAGGCTCTGCTAAAGTTCTGCTCTCTCAAAAAAAGCCCAGCTGCTGTTTCAAGGCAAGAGGCTGCATAACACACTCACTCCCTGCTGCAGGCTCCTTTTAGCTGATTAGTCATTACTGCAAGCACTATTCAGTTGCACAGCTAGTGTCTCTCACCCCAGCACAATGAACTTTCCTTCCTTCTTGTAAAGGAAAATGAGTAATCCCAGTGTCAAATACTACAGTCTATTGTGGTAAGCAAATTTTGCTCACTGTTGTTTTCTTTTCCTTCCCTGCCCTCCTAGTCCCTGAATGGTAAGCTACTGGTGAGCGATCTGGACTGTCTGGCTCTCTGCAGGCTATTTCCTTTTGCTTCACTTTTCATTTTGAAAAATATGCAAACTTCCATCTGTTTCTTGAATACAATCCTTCTGAGATCTATGTATGCATGAGATTTTTGTGCTGAAGAGGCAGGTTTCTTAGGACTGTATCATTTTACGTGAATGCATTTTGACATTGGTTTTCTGCTTCCACATACTCATCCTACCTGCATATTGTGTTTTAGGTGCCGTTCAGACTAATGATTAAACTTCTACAGTGCTTGCAATGCAATTGGACACCAATTTTAAGTACAAGCAATGCAAAGCTGATCAACAGTAAAATCTCAGGTTTCTGTTTTTAGCCAGGGTGTATGTGCTTCTGCTCTACAGCAGATGTTTCTGCCTTTGAGGCAATTTCAGTGCTGAGCTATTTTAAAGACAGATTATTCTACATGAACAAGTAAATTCATAATTAATTCTGCTTTCAACTTTTCAAGACTATTTTTTTTTTTGCCACTGAGATAAAAAATGGAACTGCCTAAAACGAAAGCTCTGAGAGTTTATATAATTCTTGTTCCATCAGATGGTGTTCCAGTGACAAAGGATAATGCGTTCTGACCAGGGATGGCTTTGATTCATACCTAACACTGAGAGGTAGAATGTGAGTCAGATAACTAAAGGCTGTCATTATGTAACTGAAGAGATGCATGTAAACCAGACCCCATTAGAACACATTGCCTCAAAATTCTTATCTCTCTCTAAGACAGGTGATGTTGAAAGCACTTTTTTTGCCTCCTGTCTTCCCATACAAATTGCATTTATTAATTAAATCTGGGACAAAATTCATTTAGTTTGGAGATCCCAACTATGCAACCTCTCCTTAGAACTCTCTGCCAACTTTGCTGCAGTTTGCGAGTACCTTCTTTAGGGTAAGAGAGATCCTTTTGCTAAGCAAAAATAAACAATGTTAACATTGTTTTTTTATAAGGTTTATTTCTAATGTTTATTTATTCCTAATGTGTATTATTTATAATATTTGTTTATGTTTGTTTATTTATTTATGCACTATTGCATGCACTGGTATGTTTTCTGGAGGAATATTTTTATGTCTTCTTGTGATATAAATGCAAGGTGCTGTGGTGATTTGTGATGGCACTTCCTTGTTCTGGCCTCTCAGAAGGAATTTGGGGGAAATTGGAATTGCAAAAGGTGTTTTCAGTGGTGTGTCCTTCCTGCAAAATGAGAGAGGTGTTGTTCCAAATAAAACTTTCTAGTTTTCAGGCAGTCCTATTTAGTCATCCAGATAGCAAAGACTTAAACACCAGTAGATTTGGATAAAATGTTCTAGACAGACAAATATGGATGGGAAAAGCCACAAGGAAAGTGTAGACTTTGCTGCTATTTCAGCGAAAACTGCAGAGATTCATGAACACCAGGTGAGCTGGGATGTCTCTATGGCTCTGTTCAGGGCTGTGGTACAGCTGTTCTGGAGTGGTGCAGCTGCCCCGGAATGGCACAGGGAGATGTGGGGCCAGTTACCCTCTGCATCCTGCCTTAGTGACTCAGCCACATCTCTCTCCCAGAGGATGTGACCCACGGGTCTTAGCTTGTGTGTCTGAGTGGAGCAGCAGAGCACTACACAAATATTCCTTTGATGTGAGATGCTCTGTTCATTTTCTTACAACTATTGCCACTTTGACTTTACCTTTTTATTTACATCTTCAATGGCTATGGTTTTTGTGAATGTTTTTGTGTGTGTATGTGTGTTTTCGAAATGTTGTGATTATATTTGCTTTCCTCTCAAAGGTTGTAGGTGTTCAGACTGTAGTGTTTTGGAAAAATTATTATAATGTAAAAGTTATTAGAAAACATTGAATTTGAAGAATGTGATCTTGTAGATACAACTCTGAATGGGGCAAAGTAAGTTTTGTGTCTTGGAATAGCTTCTTTTTTCATCACATTTATGGAAGCCTGTGGTGCTGTACAGTGTTAGCAATCAACCCTTACGGAAGAAAGGAAAAATCCTTAATTCTAACAGCAGAAGCAGTGGCTCTGAATGGCCTTATGGATTTCAATTTCTTTTTCTCATTCCATTGTGTATATTTATAGTGCATATTCTTGAGAATTTGTGTTTTGAAGTTCATTTGTAGCTTCAGACAGTACAGTAACATTTTCCAAACATCTCTCTCTTGCTAAAAGTTTCTTTGGTTAATATAATATTTTAATTTTTTATTGTCTTCCAAAATTTCTTGTATTCAACAAGGCAGGCAAAGTGTGGGATTTTTGGACTTTTCGGTTCTAATCCTCTTCTAGGTAGGTCACAGGTTCTTTTCCAAAGAGGCATATCATTATCTTCCACAAATACTAAGGCAACGTTGGTCCTAACAGTCAAAAGAATTTATATCAACTAGTTTAAGATACAGCATTGGAATTTTGGTGCCACTGTTTCCCTCCCGAGTGCCATTCATCTTGTAGAATAGAAATTAGCAGGTGAGAGGAAGATGGGGGATAGTGCAATAAAGAAGCAGGATTGGTTTTGGAAAACAAAAACTGTGTGTCACTTGGCTAAAACAGGAAATGACAATCAACCATATTTTATTAAATATACATAGAAGAGAACAAATTGCAAATGCTGTGTTCACATAACCCCAAGTCAATGAATGACTCAGTCTCAAGGACTTTGTTTTTCATTTTAAAAACTGATATTTCACACACAGGCTAATTCCTGGAGGCACCCATTCATGCAAATGAAACTTGTAGATCAAAACGAACATATTTTAGTCCCTAACAGGAGAGAAAGATGAAAAAATGTGTGGAAATAGAAGGTTCCTTCACTTTCCCTCCCCCTGTAAGAAGCAGCTTTTGCTTTCAGTTGCCTTTATTAATTCTGTGTTGAGCTAAGTATACTGTCAATTTTTTTGTCCAAATTTCTCAAAACAGTATTTGGCCAAGCTGACAGCAATTACAAAAGCCTTTATTTGAGCCCAAATTATCTTTTCATAGCTGTTCAAGTGTCTCAGAGAATATGAAACAAAACTGAATAGGTTGCATTTTACAACTATAAATGAACCTTCTTTCTAGGTATATAAACTGTCAAAAATGGTAAAACAGTATAAAAAAAATCTCTTGCCTATTTAATATTTCTTAACACTGCCAGGTCCCATCAGTTTTTGACAATCATTCATGTTATGTCAGTTTTAATACTGTTGAACATAGTACATATTTCCCTTGGCTTTAACTGACATTTACTATTTATGTGAAGTGAATTTTCTTTAATATAAATCAAGGATATTTTTTCCTTATATACTGTGTAGCTTTTTTTTTTTCCAGACACATGCTATATTGTAACATTGATTAATTTTATTTCTTGATTTGTTCACTAATTACTTTTGAACAACTTGAATAAATTAATATGTTGCTGAGTTGTGTTTTAGCTAAGTAGAATCCGAATTAGCTTGTACAAAAGACAGACCAACTCCCAAGTCCAGAAAGCCCTTGGTTTTCAAGCCTGAAGTCCTACTTGCCTCTTGTTCATTCCAGTTCTCTTCCCTGCTTTACACCAGATATCGATTCAAGTTTAGCAAAACATATAAGTATGTACTTAATCTCTGCTGTTCAAAAACCACAATGTAAAAATACGTCAAAACAAGCCAACAACACTTGCACTTGTTTTTATTTGCCTTCTGGTTTTATTTCGTCTGATAATATTTTCAAAATTTAGCACAGCTATTGAGGCCAGAAATATGGCTAACAATTATAACTCAACAATTAAGTAAAAATAACTCCCAGAAGCTGGTTCTTTAAGAAAAGCACATTAGGACACTCACAAAAAGTTACGAGCACTCTCAACATTGAGCTGTCTCAAACAAACTACTTAATGCTCAATTATGGATTATATCTAATAGCAAAATGAGTAAGCAAATGTTTTAACAGACTACTTCTGCCAGGCTAGCTTTTTCCCTAGGCTTCTCTTAGGCTGAATATGAATCAGCTCTGCTCCAGAAACTACATAACTATGTCTGTGTGCTCCTAATTTGCTCTGCTGTGTCTCACTGACTGTCTGCCTGGTTTGGAAGGCTGGTGGGTCAGGCCTCCCTTAGAATGCCTTAACTGAAGGCTTTTGTGTTCTGCGTACTTCGACTGGAACTTTTTGTATTTCACATTTCTTTCTTATTCTTTTCAAGATGTTATGTTTCTCATTACAATCTGTACCCTCTGCTGTACTGGGTATCTTTGCAGCAGAGACTGCTTTGAATTGGCTTCATTTTCATTAGACAGTGGGTAACAATTCACTGTTCTGAGGAGTCTCGCTAACAGTTAATATTTTATAAATACTTGGCCATTATGTATTGCAGCATGCTATTTTAAAAACAGCTCTTTTTCTATCATTCTTATGGGAGAAAAAGGAGAATAAAAGGTAATTGCGTGATTCTTCACAAATCTGTATTTAAAGTGATTAAAAATTGGGATGATGCTCTCATTGTGAATCTTCTTAGTGATGACAACTGATAGTAAAAATACACAAGGAAATGGAATTAAATATTCCACATTCTTTTTGCATACCCTGTTTTTTTCAGTTCTCTAAATGGTAGCTTATTTTTCCTTTTTTTAAAATTTATTTCTTTTTCATGTTCCAGTTAATTACCTTTATATTGATCAAAGCAGCTTTTGAGTCTTTTTGAGTTACAAGTACTAAACTAGAGAGTTTACTTCTCACAGTTCCAATTCTTCTGTGATTATGGTCTATTAATGTTACCACATACTTAAAAGTGCTTGTGAGGCTGAGGCTTATTTTTGAACAGAAAGGAAGCTTTGGGAAATATTGGAAAAACTGAGCATGAACAATTAAGTTATTCTACCATCATAAGTTATGATCCTATTGCTAGTGTGTATTGCTCACAGTCTTCAAGACTCTGCACATAAGCTAAGTATTTAAAAGTCAGATGTTAGGAAAGGGCTTCTGCCAGCTCCCTCCATCTTAGCACTGCCTGAGGGTGGGATTTGTTTGACCTAACTCCAGCAGTCAGAAAATTAGGTGTTTAAAAGAGATCAGTCACCTATTCTGGCACAAAGGAGACAGATTCACATGCACAGAGATTTATCAGCGGGCTCTATAGCTGGTGGCGTAAAAGGGCAGTCAAAGTAGCTTTTGGGCAAAGATAAAAACAGAAGTGAGAGAAAAGGGAAAATGAAAACTTTCTATGGTAGCCATCGGGGGGGAGAAGTGACAAAATCCACAGCTGAGCACCCTCAGGTCCTGCTTCCATCAGCAGCAGGTGTTTTACCAGCACACGTTCACACAAACTTCAGGAGTACCTGTGCGGGTGTCTTCAAGACATGCTCAAACTTTCAGCTTTTATGGCCACGATACGGTTAAGCATGGAAGCACATTTTGGGAGCAAGTGCTGCAACCAGTTAAGCTGTCTGCATGCATGCCATTTAGTCCACCAACTAACCAAAATGTGGGGAAAGCATGGAAGAAGGATGACTCTCACAGTGGTGGTGGTCATTCCCACAAGAATGAGAAAATATTGTCGTAATAAGATGCAGAAACACTTCTGTTGTGACTTCAGTGAGAGAATTGAGCTGCAAGCGAAAGACAGGCTGTAGAATTGCAAGTAGAAAGCCCTTTGTGATATAAAACACAAAGACATTGTGAAACACTGCCTTGGAAAGGGATGGATCACCCCAGGGAAATGCATGTCTCCACTGGCTGCAGAGGGATTCCCATTGAAGTTTGTTGTTTAACTTTTTGTTAATATGAGTTGAATCCTACTCCATATACACACATCTGACAGCATGATACTTTTAATGTGAAGTTATTTATTTGCCTTCAGGAATCCTCATAGGCCATGCTCTTGGTAACACTGTATTTTTCTTGGTTATACTTATATCTATCTTTAGCTTAGCAGTTTTTAGTAGAATACTTTTATTTATATCAAATGACATATTCTCTAAGGAGCTGACACTCTTCTAAAATGATCTGAGAAAATGGTCTTGTTCACACTCAGCAGTTGCAGCACTTCAACTGTGCTAAGAAGCCAAAAAAGTCCAGTATGCAATAACTGAAAATTATGCCTAAATATTTCAGCAGCTCATGTTGTTATGTCATCAGTTATATCTAGCTTATCCAGGCTTATTCCCATAGGGTTTAATGAACTGCATAGAGTGGTAGTACTTCAGACCCATTAGCAGCTGGAGATGTAAAACAATTTCAGTAGAGGGAATCCCTTCCATCACAGAAATAGTTACACAGGCACAATACGTCATGTAGAGCAGGGCTAAGAAACCACTGTAGAATGATTTACTGACTACAGCACTGGTTTTTTATTCTCTTTTCTGCTTTGTAACACCTGCTGCATCCAGTTTTTAAGTTAGATTCTTCTTTCGACAGAGCATCATTCATGCAGATCACTGCCCTGTAAAGGTTATTTTGATATATTTCCTTTGTGTGACTCCCTCTGTGAAGATCAGGCCTTTCACCCAAGTCTACAGAGTTGAAAAACTGCCTGCTATTCTGGCTATGATCTCTAGTTCAGGAGTGAAAGGACTAGTAGGAGTAAAACTAGTCCCCAGGCTCTTTAACATATAGTGCCTCGAGTACAGTGAACTGGCTTACCTGGTCCCAGCTCTTGTACTGCTCATCTGTGCTTCATTCAAAGTGGCCACTCTCATCTTTTGATGGGTGCTTTAATCTGTAGTTTATACCACCCATCACAAACCTACAGACACACAGATGCAGTTGCACCCAGGAGTTAAGCTCTGATGCTCAGACTACCATAATCAGTGATCCAAATATCAATTGTGGGATTCAGTGGCAGCTTCTCTTCCCAAGGAGTATAGATGCTATTTCTAACAACAATGAGAGGTGTTTGATGACCAACAGTGAGATCAGCTGGTTTGTCTGAAACGTGTAGATAGTACATTCATCGGTCATGTAGTAGCACCTTTTAAAACATTTTTGTTAAATAGTTATCAGTTTTGCAGTTATAAGCATTTAACAGAATAATAATTTCTGACAGCTTAACTAAGTTTGAAAGCATCAAGCACTGGCACTCAGATAATGACACTGGGAGGAATGTTTTTACTGCATTAGATGCCAATTAAATTACTGATTTCATAATTATAAATCAGCATGTTACAGTAGATAATTAATGTTGTCACACTCAAGCTGAGATACTTTATATAAGCATAACCCTTTCCTCTGTTGATTTGCTTATTCAGGAAACAGAAAATATTGCATATAATTTTTTAAGATTTGAATACATATCTCTTAGGATTCCTGCTCCCGCCTGCAGCCATAGCAGCATTCTGTGCTATATAAAGGTTCAATTTAATGAGTGTGGACAGAGTGCAGAGGGGACGCAATGACCTCCAGGAAGAGAATTTCATATAAAATTAAGACTAGTTTGGCGGACGAAGAAAAACAAAGCACCTAAAAATAATTGCCAGGTATAGCATTTTACCAATAAGAGAACTTGTTAAAAGGAAGGTTATTTGGAAACTCACAGTAACAAGGATTTGGTGCAGAAGGTTTGTTTGCTAGTGTGGACTTGCTCTAACTTATAAAAGAGGTGGTGGAGAGGTAGTCCTAGAATAATATCTTCAGTTCTATAACAAAACATAATATCCCCAATCTTTTAGCCTCTTTAAACTTAGTTGTGGTCAAGGTGATTCATTTAAAATTGATATGTCACCATAATAAATGTATAGAGAATCTGACCAAAAAACACAGGACAAACTATAGATTAAAACACTATTTTCCATCTTTGAAGGGAAAATAGGGTCTGATATTTTTTTCTCAAAATAAAGAAAAATTAATGATAGTTGACCATGTATCAACACAATAATTCTACTTTTAACCATAGGTGTGTTCTATTGATTTATGCTGAGAATTGGGAGGCCAAACCTCAAGGCCATTCCCATCTTCAGGGAGTTTAAAATCACAGCTCCCTTCATCAGAAGAGCAGGGCAGACTACTGGAACATTTTCCATCTCTCTTCTGATTGGGCCACATTGAAACCAGAAATGAAGAAGTGATGGGACCAGAGGAAGAACAAATGCAAAGACACCCATTTCTGGTACAAAATGGAAGACACTCTTGTTATTAGCCAGACATGGGATTTCAGCTTCTGCTTTCAGAACTCTTTGTGCTTCTGTTATATTGAAAAGAGACCACAGTTTCCTTCAGCGTGATCATAAAAAACGGAAACCCTGACATGCGCCTCCATCTATAAAGATGCACATTTTGATTTGTAAGGCGATCAGGAATGCATGGGAGATAAATATAATCAGAAGTTGCTTTTTGATTGTCTTCAGCCTCTACAGCTTCTAATGCCATCACTCTGCAATGTGCTTTCCTTTCCCACCTCTTTGATTTCTTTAATTTTCTTTCTTTACCAAATCCCAAAATTCTGGTCATAAAGTAGGAACTGCTTTCCTCACTGCTCTATAGGATCTTGTACCCTGTAAACATTGGGTTTGACTGTGGAGCCAAGAGACTGCCCAGTGTACATAACAGTGGAGAGTGGCACCTGTTGACCCAAACTTTCATATTTACACTAAAGAGAATCAAAGGAAATACTTTATTATGTTATAGACCTAAAAATACATTATTTTCTGAGTTTATGGCTTTCTGATAAAAGTGTATGAATTTAAAGAGTTAAAAAGTGAAAACAAGTCTATTTTAATTTAATTGTTCAGGATTAAAGTAGAGAAAAGGTTGTATTGTTCTAAAATGTCTCTGTCTTATAATAGAAAGATAATTGTGATGCTTTTATGAGTTGACAAGGATGATACAATGACTGATTAATCCCAGTTTTCTACACCCATAGACATTTTCTATTTTTGACATCAATACCGTTTTCAAACATTTAGTTGAAAGAATTAGTCCTGGGTTGTGTTTTTTGTGCCATTAATACTTTTGTAGTCCACAACTTTTAAAATTAAAAACTAAACCTATTTTTGATTATTGAGAGAAAAGCAACACTCTCTTTATAAATATGTATATACACCCGAAGTTAATCAGTTCACTGTTCTGGAATTAGCTGACTTGTTTGCCTTGGTGTGTTGCCAATTAGCAGGAACCCAGGGATACTGTCAGTTGACAGCTGGAAAGAGATCCCAAGTTCTGCAGCATACGGTTTGCTATGTTGTACAAAACCCTGAGCTCATGGTATTAATGCTTTAATGTTGCTTATTAGAATTTTCGTCAGCAATCTGTCTGCTGCTTTCTAATGAGCAAAATCTACCTCTAGAACCCTGCAAGGAGCTGATTTCCTCAACGCAGTGCTCTTCTGATGTTTGAAAAAGCAGCTTTTTGGTCAGTATTCCTAAAAGGAGCTGGTGAATAGAAAAACAAGACAAGAAAAATCACAACAGATAAATAGAATGGGGGAAGAAAGGCGGAGAGTGAAGGCAGTTCTTTGTCCAGGAAGTTGCGTAATTCAGAATTATTTCCAAATAGAACACCTTTAGAAGATAATTAGATGTTTGTTCATGGGACTCTAGCTTTAAGATAAAAAATACACATTTTAAGAACTAAATGTTTATTATCATTTAATGGGGTCCAACAAATAGTTGGATTCAAATACTTTTTCAATAAATGATTGTGAATGGTTGACTTTTTTCTAGCATAGAATACACATGCACAAATATAGTCTACTGACATAACAGGTACAATATAGAAAAACAGTTTATTCCTCTTAAGATTTAGAAAAAAATCATAGTTGTTTTATAAGTCTGTTTATTCTTGAAAAGCTGGATAAATAAAACACAATCACCTGATAGGATCAGAAAGTTAAGTCCCACATTAGTAAGCAACACTGAAGTTATTTATTTTACATCTTTAACTTCATTCTTCTCTAGAAAATAATATATTCTAGAGACTATATCCTATATATCCTTATATATATTTAGAGAGAGAATGCAATTCTCCTCACATTTCACATATGATCTGTAAGAGCAATGCTGATGTTGCATACTCCTGAAGTCCCTGCCACAGCCTGGGAATGAGTAGCCAGTCAGAATCTATGGCACAGGATGTGGCTGGAGTCATAAGAGCTCTGTGAGAATTACACATAAACAAGTCAAGATTAGTATTGATTTATTTTTGCATTATTTACACTTACCCTTGAGTCCATGTACATGGTTTTGATAGAGCTTAGCTGCATTAGGATTCAAGCTAAATATCACATTAGAAGCCCCCCAGGGAGGAAAGCTTTCTGAGTACAGTATAATGGAAAACACATATCTGCAGAGTGCTAAAGATGACTACATAACCTCCTGTGCTGGCTGCTATATAGATTAACACATGACTGTGCAAAGTAATACATATTTGTTGATAAGGTAGGAGTAATATACGTAGCTAAGGAAATAAAATGAAAATTGCCACATTTCCTACTTTGTCTGGAGAAGTTTCATCAGTGAAGGAAAACATTGGGAGAATGAAAATAGAAATGAAGAAAACTTTTTTCCAGAGAAATTTGAAAACAAAACTTTGACAAGACTGAATGACCTTGCCTGTTTCACAAGCTTACATAGGCTCCTGCTGGCAGTGCTCCTGTCTGTTGAAGGACAGATAACAATCCTGCTGTTTATGTCAGGGTTTAAAACCACCATCACAGAGCTTGTCCTGTGCTGTCTATGGGAGCAGCAGCAGAGTAAGTGTAGAGTTGAAATCAGTGTTATTTAGGAAGAAAGATATTTCACTGTCAGTTAGAGCATTTGAAATGTACATGTCCCTCATCTGAGTTTTGGGAGTCTGAGCAGATCTGCAAGTGAAACTGCTGAGTCAGCACTATCCCTGGTAAAGCTACACAAAGACAGTCATGCAGTGTTAGGAAAAATGTATCTGTCTTGTCTACGTGCATGGGTACCAGCCACTGATCCACAGAGCATGTAGGGCTGTGTGCAGCACCAGTTTAAGGCGCTAACATTGGTGTCAGCCAGTTTTGATGGGGCAACAGGAGGTGTGGGGCTGGTACTGCAGTATACCACTTTTTTCCAGATTTGATCTGTTTTCCTGTATGTCAGCTGAAAGGATAGCATTCAGCAGAACAGCTGTAATAATGTTCTCCCTTACCTGGGATAATTTTCTTTCTCAAGGCTTTAGAGGGCAATATCTGTTGCAGTATCTCTAAGAGCAGCTCCAGTTTCCTGGTGAGTTTAATATCTTGAGTAATAGATACAGGAAAATGGCAAGTTCCCTACTGCATAAGAGCACCAGACTTGCTAGCATAGGATTCATTAATATTTTTTAATTCTTCATCAGGAACCATAGCAATAGGACAGGGAATAAAGTTTTCACACTGAAAGATGGAAAATATAGGTAGGTATGCAGAATTATGAGGTTGGTGAGGCACTGGAAGAGGCTGTCCAGAGAAGTTGTGAATGCCTCATCCCTGGCAGCATTCAAGGCCGGGTTGGATGGGGCATTTAGCAACCTGGTCAAGTAGGATGTGTCCCTGCCAATGGCAGGAGGCTTGGAACTAGATTTTTAAGGTCCATCCCAGCCTAAACTATTCTATGATTTTTTAATAATGGATTGTTGCCGAACAAATACACATAATAGAAAAGAGTGAAATTGATAGCTGTCATGGTTTACGAATAGTATTCTCCAATTTAGTGCTTCTGCTAAAACCACATTTCTGCTTGCTCCTCCCTGCCCCCCCAGCTGGAGGCACAAAAGGCAAACATCACAGGTTGAGATGTCCTAGAGAGTTACAAGGAGTTTACAGGAGTCAAAAGCATCACCGCTGGTGAAAAAATAACCCCTCTACTCTTGCTTGGCCTCTTCTAATGTTGTCTTTTAAAGATTTCCTGCAAGACTTCACATGATATCAAAGCCCAAAGGAAACAGTCCTTGTCTTTTAGGGCTCATGGGGGAGATTTTTTCCAGAGCCAAAAGAAATTATTAATAAAATTCCTTCTTAAACAGAAGTTATTATGCATCAATTTCTGAGAAGTGCTGTTACTGAGATGCATTGGTGAATGAAAGAACTCCATTAAACATAAGGTCTCAAGAAAAATAGTGTTTTATTCTAAATAATCTTGTCCTGCACAAAAACCCCACATTTTTGTCCATATTAAAAATTCCCTAACTCCTCATAAGATTTTGTCACATTTTGTGAGGTTTCAGTGTTCTCTGACCTGCAAATCTTCAGCTCTTCACCTTCAAAGATGTTAGATGTCATTTCATCCAGGATTTGGGCAGCAAGAGCTCAGGGGGAAAAGTGTGCCTGGTGTCTCGTACTGGTTTGGCACAGCCTGGGTTTCGGTAGCAGGGGGGCCACAAAGATGCTCCTGTGAGCAGCTGCTGGAAGCTTCCACCATGTCCAGCAGAGTCAATCGCTGATGGCTCTGAAGTTAGACATGCTGCTGGCCAAAGCTGGGCCAATGAGAGAGGCTGGTAACGCCTCTGTGATGACATATTTAAGGAGAAAAATCAAAACAAAGTCATGGGGTTTTTTGCTTCTAGTCAGAGAAGAGGAGGAGGTGAGAACGTGTGAGGGAAAACAACATGGTGACACCAAGGTCAGCGGAGAAGGAGGGAGAGGAGGTACTCCAGGCACTGGAGCCGAGATTCCTCTGCAGGCTGTGGTGAAGGCCATGGTGAAGCAGCTGTGCCCCCACAGCCCATGAGGATTCACGGGGAGTGCAGAGATCCACCCACAGCCCGTGGGGGAGGTGCCCATGCTGGAGCGGGTGGATGCCTGGAGGAGGCTGGGATCCAGTGGAAGACCTGGTCGAGAGAGGGGGCCCTGCTTCCAAGCTGGAGCAGCCTGTCCTTGGAGGACTGCACCCTGTGGAGACACACACGCCACAGCAGTTTTGGGAGGACTGTGTGCCCGTGGGGGGAGTTCATGCTGCAGGAGGTGTGGTTTGGCTGCTGCTCCTGAGAGTGGACCCACATTGGAGAAGTTCACGCAGAGCTGTCTCCCGTGGGAGGAACCCCACAGTCTCACAGAGGATGGACTCCTCTCCCAGAGCAGCAGAAGAAAATCTCAGTGATGGACTGACCAAAACCCCCATGCCCTGTCTCCTTGCGCTGTCAGTGGGAAGGAGGGAGGGGCTGGGGNGGAGAAACAGTGTTTTAAGGGCTTATTTTAATTTTCATTATCCTCCTCTGATTCTGTTAGTAATAAAGGTTCAATTTGCAACCTTAAGCTGAGAACCTGTTTTTGTGCTTGAAGTGTTTTCTCCCTGTTCTTATCTCGCTCATGAACCCTTTGTTAACTTTTTTTTCCTCCCTTCCTCTGCCCAGCTGTGGCAGGGGAGAGTGAGGGAGCGGCTCTTGTGGGTGCCTGATGTTAGGCCACTGTCAAACCACGACATGCCTATATTCCTGGAGGGAGGTAGAGGAAGGAAAGGAGAACCATGATAGGAAAGATGGTTGAAAAGTGAGAGTCTACCCTTCTCTTTCGATGAACTCTGATCCCAGGTGTGCAAGACCATACTGAAGGACAGTGAAGGCGAAAAAAGCTGTAGAAGTTGTATATGATGGTGATCCTCTTGACTTGAGATGATGCATTCACTTCCAGCAGTTTGGAGGACATGAGGGGGAACAGCACCTTTGGCCTAACAAATAAGTTCTGCTGAGAAAGCCTGAAAGCATGGCAAGGGTTATGCTGCTCCTTCAGTCAGCTCAAATGTTTCTACATTGTGTTGCCCAACACATACAACTCCAAAATTCTCTTCAGCCAGAAAATAAGGCAAAGGAGATTTCTCTCTGTACCATCTGCTTAGACCTGTCCCTTTCTGCAGACTTCCTGCAGGTTTTCCTTCCTGGAAGTCACATCAGTGTCTTGCTGGTTGCTTCATCTTGAAGAGATATGACAACAAAATCAGTTAAAAGTCCTTAGAAAGTCAAAGAATGATGATGAAAACTAATAAAGTTCCAACCATTAGCAACACTGCCTATGTAAGTCCAGAGAGTTGAGACTGCTTTCTGCTGGCCCGACAAGTAAAGCTGAGACATTACTGCAAGGCAATAAAGTCTGTCAGATTTCACAGAATGGCCCTCACCCACCTCCCAGGGCACATGTTCACCATCAGCATTGATTTCTGTATGCATTCCCTGAATGTGATGTGAAACCTCAGCTGAAGTTCAGCCTTCCCTCATCAAGCAGAGCAGTCACATTGCTGAGAAATCAGAAGGATCTAGCTGGACATGGTGGGAAATCGCATCTCACAGATATAGGAGACTCGTTCTTTAGATAGGAGTACCAAGGAAACTGCTTTTAAGAGCTGATGCAATAGAGAGAGAATTTCAGTTAAAATTATGCTATAGTGACAGAAGATTTGTGGCAGAAATTATTGTAAAATCAATTTTAACTCCCAGGTTATGCAGATACCAGTTTCATTATCTGTTTGGTTTTCTGATCTCAGTGCATTTTCCCAGACTATTTTTCGTTTGATCACACCTTGTCAAGTTTGTTTCCCCTTCCTCCTCAGTTCTCACTCCCTTGCAGGTTCATTGTAGTTTATTTTTCATATGACTGAGCTTTGCACACATCTGTGCCTAGTGCAGGAGCTTCTTGGTGTGGTTGTTGGCCAAAGATTGAATTCATACAGTTAAATCTTTGACTCTAAACGTTTTTACATCAGTGGGGAGTGTAAAAATCTAAGCTATCTTTTCCTCTGTTTAATCCTTGGAGCTTTGTAGAAGAATTATTTCACATATTCTGAAAATGGATGTCACAGATTTCAGTGTTATTGGGAGAGCTCACAGTTACTAGTCAAAAGTTAAAGAGTATTTTTTGTACTGAAACTAATTTACAATTACACACATATACAGAAACAGTATAAATTTTTAGTAAGTGGTATTTTTTCTAGGAATAGGTCAGAGATGCAAAACACTCAAAAAGTGTATTTGTATACCTTCAGAGCTGGCTTTCTATACTGTATTTATTGTTTTCTAAATATGCAATAGCTCTTGCCAAGTATTGCATAAGAAGACATGAGGGATGCTAAAGATGTGTCAAAATCATCTTTCACTAAGGTATTTTTTAAATTAATCTTTAAGCTGTAAGCTTAAAGCTTGGTAAGGCAGCTCAGTTCAGGGAGGTGTCTTACTTAGGAAATGGACCCCCTTGTGTTAGATGATTAACTGTCATCATAGATTTTGAGGTTTTACACTTATCATATTCCAAGCTCCATGGAAATTCTTTGAAGAATTCATCTTAATATGTTTTCAGATTGCATTGAAAACCTATAATGCTGAATTCTGTGTTTAAAAGCCATTGGTTATGGATTCCTTTCTATGAATTTTTGATGAAGTGGTCCAGAACAAGGAAAAGAAATAGTTATTTGTCAACTAACCTCATGAAATCTGTATTGGCTGTTTAAATTCTTGCTTTGTAGAGCTAACCGAGATCATGCAAAAAACTCCCAGCTGATCCATGAATAAGAAATAGTTTTGTTTTATATATTATTTGCTGCTGCAAGTCTTCTACACTTTTTAAGAGAAAATAGATCCAGTTTATTCAAGGAAGAAAAATTCAATAATGGAAAAAATGTCACTGCTTAGTTTCATCATTCAGTTCTGTCCCTTATGCGAGTGTCATATCAGAAAAACCAAACTTGCAAGGCTGAGTGTTTCTAGCAGCTGGTCTTGGAACTGAGGTTTTCCCTGGGACAGTGGGGAAGAAATCCTTGGTGTCCTGCACACAGCTATAGATGTACCTGCTAAATCAGTTGTACTCCTCTGCTCCAGCAACTGTATGTCTGCGCCACCATGCAGCTCTGTTTCATGCCACCCAGCCTCTTTGGAACCTCATCTCCTTTCTAAAATATGTATAAATCAGTTTTGTGTTTGGTGCAGCCTGAGTGCTGGGCAAAGCAGAAGACTGCATATGGGTACAGAGCGTACCGTTTGTCCGATTTATCTGCACCAGCCGCATTTCCCTTCAGCATGGGAAGCTTGATGTGCTGTATCCCTGCAGCCTTCCCATCCCACACAAAAGTGTCTGTTTTCTTCCTGATGACAAAAGCTGAAATAACTAGATACCGTTCACCTACTACTTATCCCCCTTCTGGAGATATGAAAGCATGTTCTGAGAAAATAGCAAAAAGGTAGATAAAATGAAAGTGATACTGTGAAACTGCCAAAAAAAAAAAAAAAAAAAAAAAAAAAAAAAAAAAAAAAAAAAAAAAAAAAAAAAAAAAAAAAAAAAAAAAAAGGAAGAACATAGAAACAATTCAGTGGATGCTAATCTTACAATCAAATCAGTCCAGCAAGTATGCTGAAAGAAATGGTGGGGTGTTTTTAGTCTTGATATTTTCTCAAATATTCATAGCTACCTTAAAGGAAAAGAGGACAATTATATTTCTTTTGAGGGCGTGTACAATAGGGCACTAGAATGTGAAAATTAGTTTTCTGTGTTGTGTAATATTATTCTGATAGGGGGAAAAAAGATAAAAGAAGTTAAATGGTTTGAGGTTTAGTTTTGGGGTTTTTTAAACTTATGATTCACTAAAGAATGTCTTACAAAGTCTTGTATTACTCGTTACAGCAGTTTTTTATGATGATTCATAGCTGTGACAGTTCAGCCTATTGATATAAAAACCACTTTGTGCAAATGCTCTCTGCTCCTTTGTTCCACTGACAATATGCAAAACCCTTCTTATATCACTTGGCATGTTCCACTATTTGAAATTTCTAACTTCAGTAAACTGTTTAATCGATATATTTTATAAAACAACAAAGTTTAAAGATTGTTTTCTGCTGTTCAAGGCATCACTAGCATAAGGAATGACAGTGGTTTTGTAGGTTTAAGTTTAAAACAGTGGTTTTACCAGTTGTTGGGGAAAACTGCAATTACATTTCCTTTGTGTTTACATTCTGGATATGTTACAAAATTACTGTAATTATGTAGAATAGAAAGTGATGATTATATGGTTGGCTTTTTGCATTTCAAAACTATAAAGATATTATAATAACACTACATGTCTGAGTTGCTCTCATAGGAAAGTGAAGGGTACAAGTTTCCTTCTGGCCTTAAATCAAGCTGTTTGTGGTATATTTCAGGTCAACCTCTGCAGGTTGTAACCACTGCAGTAAGCCCTCCAGAACAGCTTTGGAATATGTCATCCCTGAATAAAAGGTATTCAGTTTGCAAACAACATTTGAAACACTGAAAGGAGGGTGAATCTGTTTATCTGGCCTGGCAACCAACGTCTCATTCAAATCTCATTCCCAGCTAGATTTTGATCACTGAAAAATTCAAACAAGGACCATCTTTGTATTATTGATCAAGAAATAAAAGCATGTGAGCAAAATGGGTATGTTTTTAACTGTTGCCTGTATAGATAAATTATTTTTTCTTGTATAAATTACTTTTAAATGTTACTTTCTTGGATAATAAGGGCTTTGTATCCGTGACATTGGTGAAAGAATATTTTTAATGAAAGCAACTCAATGACCTGACCATGATGTGGGTTCCAGTTCTATCGAGGTGCAAGAATAAAATGATTTCTTTAAATAGTCATAGCCGTGACTCTCATCCTTGGTATATTCCCAGATTCCCAGCCTCTAAACCAAACAAAGTGAATACTTCTGACAAGTGGCAGGAAAGTACACTAGGTGCCTGGGGCTTTGCTCTCTTCTGTGGGGAGAATAAGTGTCCTACTTAAAATTGCTGCAACCTGAGGAGCCTCACTGTGCATAACTTTTGAGTTCTAGATGGGGGATAGTATCGAATAAGTCATCCAAAAAGTGCTTTTGGCAGGGGGTGGGGGGGGAGGGAGGGAAATGGAACCCAAAAGGAAATTTCAGAAATGTGTATCTTTAAAAGGGTTTAGGGTTTTTTTAATGTAACTCTTGTTTGAAACAGTTTTTCTTCTCTCTTATCAGCTTAGCTTTCCCTGTAAATGTAGAGTCCAAAACCTAACTGGGAAAAATACAGTAAAGCTTCTTTACTAATGTCAAGATAATCTTTTAAACATAAAACCCAGAGGATAACAGTATGAATGCTACCTCTAAAACTGGGTCACTCATCATTCTTCTTAAGAAAAGTTATACTTCCGTTCTTACACTTTATCAGAAAAAACATAGTACTTTGATAGGACTAAAAAATGCTGCTAAAACAGCAGGAAGTATTTTAAAATATTTTTATTATTCCAATCCATCTTGTTTCTCAGTAGTTTTCTTCTTTAAAATTTTTTGACGGATTACCCAACTAAACTCTTTCCTACTATTCTTTCTTCCTAAATGCTATACCTTTAACTTGTATCTGGAGTCCTAAAACTACATAACTTGTTTCTCCATTACTGCCATGGGTTTTCTAGACAACTGAACCTTCTGTGTTGCCCTTTCTTCATCTTTATGACAGCAATTATCTCAATCTATAGTAAGACTGAGACACAATGGTGAATTTCTTATGCCTTCCTTGTGCTTATGGTCTGGTTCACTCCAGGTGTGAATGCTGAATGTATTTAATGCTAAATTCAGCACTTCTGCTCCCCTGGAGAAAAGCTAAATAAAGTTTGAAAGTAGGGGGGGAAAAAGCATTTTTTAGGTGAATGAATGCAGCATTTTTTTTAGGTCAGACCCTCATTAGTGGAAACCAGTGTATCATCATTGACTTATATGGAGGTGTGGCAATTGACATCAGCTCAGAGTCCGTATGCAGTGATGATATTTGCATTTGTTGAAGCTTTTGAACCAGATCTATAAAGCTTTCATATGGAATAGATTTGTTGCACTGGGAGTTCTTAAGACTTTCTCTTTGGAGTGTTTGGAATTTGCTGGTTTTCAGACTCTTGATAGCACTATGAGGTATCATATTTCTTGTTTTGCTGGGATTTCCTAATTAGCAATGCTGAGCAGGAATTGTTTGAAATTCAGTGTGAATTGCTGCATCTCTGTCCATATTGCACATTTTAAAATTAATCTGTTTCATCAGAAATGTGTCTGTAGAAATTAAATGACCACAGCTGCTACACCTGGGTTCTTGAACCTGAAAGTTTGTCTATGCAAGTTGTCATTTGAGAGATATAGTTAATTTGCATATACATATTTGCAAATAGAATTACTCTTTTGACTTTCAGCAAAGTTAGTTTAAAAAGTTTAAAAATTTTTCCCTAAAATAGCAAGATAATATTTTTCATAAATTGTTTTACTTTCTTTTTCTTTCTTTTTTTTTTGGGCTATGTATAATTTTAAGCTTATTTGATGACAAATAATCATTGTCCATATGAGTCACCACAGGACCTAGAACTGGTGGGCAAGCTGAGCTTCAGAAAAAGAGAAGTGGAGGTTATATGCATGCTGTGACAGCAATAAGCCCAAGGGCAAAGCCTTCTGTTCTGGAGAAATGAGGGTTAGGTCCTTTGAACCATCTGCCTCACAGGTCTCCAGAGAAAAGTATGAAAAAAGGAGTAAGCACTTACTGGACACAGATCCTCTCAGATATTGATTTAAGAATTATTCTTTCTTTGTGGTCCTGAAAGTAGTCCTTCTAAACGGAATAAACTTGGTAGATTAAACTCCTTTCTCAGTCATGCATACCTTTTTAGGGCCAGGTGTAGACAACATGGCTGAAAATATGTCTGTATGCTTAATTCAGCTCTGCTTGGTGGCTTTTTCATTGCCTTGATGTTGATCCCTTAAGAAAACCAGAGGTAGAAGTGGAAGATTTATGAACATCAGGAGTGTCACTCCAGCCTGAGCGCAAGGAGGTGTAAGAACCTGAGCTGACATCAGCATTTGGGTAGACCCACAAAACTAATTCCATTTTCTGGCATCCGACTGCCTCGGACATCCATTTCAGTCTCTGCTGCTGTGTGCAGAGAGCACCTTAGGTTTTGGAGGATGGCTATTGATGATCATTTTGAGCCACACGCTGTGCCGGATCCACCCAATCTGCCACTTAACCATAGCTGTTATGCAAAATTAAGTTAAGGGGGAATTGTAAACCAACAAGAGAGCTCCCTCTCCATAAACACCTGCTCTGAAAAGGTGGTGTTTTGCTGATGAGTATTTTGGTTTGTGTTTTTTTCAGCATTGCCAGTGTTCTTTAAGCACAATGATACTTTACTGCAGTTTTATAAAGTCCAGAGTCAAGGGAGGACATAAGAACCTCAGTTTTCATTGAGGAATGAATTAAAATAGACCTCAAGTAATAGGAAAAGTAAAACCTAGAATGAATGCCCTAATTGCACAGGGAAGCCCACCATAAAATAATAGAAAATAATGCCTCTATTATCAGAGTGGGGGGGAAATTCTCTATTTATACTTTAGTTCAAAAGTGATTTTTCAACTCCAAAAGATTTTTGTGCTACAGCACTGTGTGAACTCCTAAGAAAATTTTTTCTACATGTCTTTAAAGCTTATTGGTTGAGTAATAGAAACGTGGAGCTAAATCAGTTTTTTTCACGTCCAGCTTGCTATGTCAGGATGAAGACCTAACAGAGCCTCTGCTTAACTTTTTGAACCCCAGTTGCAGGCTGTCTATGCACAGTACTCATATTAATGTTAGTGGAAGTCCTTTACTGAGAAAGGCCTGGGAGGATTGCCTTTAAGGCCTCTTGGCTGCATCATGTAACTCATAGTTTCATAGATTAATTAGGAGCTGGGGCTGCAAAATAGTGCTGAAAGAGAAGACCAAGATTTGTGGCTCAACAAACTTTCTATGCATCCACAGCAGCTCTGTCCCTCTTCCACACAGCCTGTTGAAACATTATCACAAGAAACATTATTTCGTTATGTTTACATATTGAGCAGTTTCTACTCATTTCAAGGTCTTGTATTATTCTTACCATTCTGGTGCCTGAGCACCCTAAGGATGTACACTTAATTTTCAAAACTGATATGCATGAGAAGTAAAGTGGTTATTCACTAATGCTAATTGGCTTCTAAAAAGCCAATAAATTTTTCAGATAGCACTAATCTTGATATGTTAAATAGAAATAGTGGAAGATATTCACCAATGTGAGAAAAAAGTCTTTTGAAGCATTCATCTTCCTTTCTCAGTGAAGCAGCTTCTGTCACTTGCTTGCCTATCCTTGACAATCTTCATTTATCAAATGCCTCTTTTTTAGTTGTTTTCCCCAGCCTTCCTGTTTGCGTAGCTGATGAAACTCCACAAGCCAAACAGAGCAATTCTTGGTGGTCCGATCTAGAGGATCTGCTGGGTTTTGCTAAAGCTGGCTAACACTTGTGCGTAGAAATAACATGAGCTTAAACTATTTTCATTTCAGTTGCTTTCTTAATTTTTCATGAAAGCTGCCTCCCTTTTTTAAGGAGAGTTTTTTTTTTCAGGCCTGTTCATTTCTGAAGCAGTACTGGATAAAGAATAGAGTGGGTACATGTAAAACTGAACATCAGAGATATTTTGTTGGATAAATACTGTTTGCATTCTTCCAGGTAATCACAAAAAGCAGCATTTCACCTTATAGCAGGCTGTAATTATATTTTTCTTTTTTTCTTTTTTTTTCCTATGAGAAAGGATGGTATATTGAACCTGTCTGAGCAATACTTTTTTTTGGTAGTCTTAAGTAAAGTAAATATGACCATGGGGAGGAACTATCTTATCCCAATAGACATGAATCTGATCTCTTTTGTGCCAAAGTAAATCAAGAATAATTTTACCAATGTCAGTACAGCCACATCAGTACAATTCTGGTGGGAATACAGAATATGGCACAGTATCTCTGTAAAGAATAATGAAAGATTGCAATGGGAATTGTTGTGCCTGTGTATCTCTGCAGGAAACCAGTGGAATTTGGTATTTTAGAAGGTTGAATAAAAGAAACTTCTAGTTTAAATTAATCAAGACTGAGTTAATTAATCTGACATGTGACAGGAGAACACTGTGAAACTTTAACCATGTCATCTGAGACTGGACTGAATATCTCTGCTCTGTAAAGGAAAATAGTTTTTAAAATCTGCTGTTAATATGATAATTGTTGGCAGGATTTGGGCAGGATGGGGACTGACATAAAAGCAAACTGGAAATAAAGACTGCTGCTCTATCTCAAATATGGCTGTTACATGGCGCAGAGCAACTCTTTCTGTGTGTTTATGACAGAAACCAGGAAACGGCAAGATAATTTTGTTAGCACAGGCAAGGTTTTGGACTCTTCATGGCTGACGGTGTCTTCACTCAAAGTACAGAAGCAATTTCTGGAAAAGTGACCATTTACACTGCTTAAACAACTGACTGGGTAGTGATAGTCTGCTTTTACAGCCTGTACAGACAGATACACAATGCATCCATACCCAGAGTGCTGCCTCGTGCACCTGGCAGCTGTCCCTCTTCGTGCCTGTGGAAAACTCCCGTTTCCCCACCAGCTGCAGGTGTCACATGAGGCTGCTGCTGCTGCAGCCAGGAGAGAGAAGGGGTCTGGAAGCAAGGTACTGAGATCAAAGGATGACGCCTTTGAGGAGGGACTTGAATCAGATACGAAGATTTTCAGTGCAGCAGTACATTGTTTTCACTGCCTGCCTGGAAACATACTAAAACCCTTCACATTGAGAAGATGTGAAGCTCCTATAAACACAGATGAAATAAATAAGCTGCCCAGTCAGAAAAATTAGAACCAAAATGTAGTAATTCATCTAATTTATGTGCTCATCAGTTTAGGAAGTGAATGTGATCAAGGAGGGACATTTAACTATTTTATAATTGGCCTGTACTTCATTCTCAAATGAGAAAAGAACTTACTTTAATGGGCAAATGTATTGAAAACATAAGTCATAGTGATATTTGCATTCAGATTATATTTACTGCTCTCTACAGTCTGTGCATCTTTTTAAGTCAGCTCAGGTCTGTGAAGTTACGTTTGCGTGGGACTGTACTTCCTCTGGAAAGCTGACGAGGCTGAGACTCTTTGGGTCTCGTGCATAAAATCTGCTTTGGGATTCAGAGTACTGCTGTGTAGATTTGACTCAGAAAGAGAAGCTCTTTCCTCTGAGCAATGCCTAGCATTTTTGTGGGAAGGACAGTTTGATCTGTCAGGAGAGACAGGACTTGAGTCACCCGGGGGCAAAGGGCCTCAGGGTGCCTCAAGTCCAACCTGTCACTGAAAACAGGCCAGTCACACAGCAGGTACCTCAACCTCATCCGAGTGCTGCTCATCCTCCCACTGTGGACCTTTGAGGAGAGCCTTTTTGGAAGCATTTCCATCTTCTCCACACCCTCCTCTCAGGTGGCTGCAGACCACAGCCAGGTCTCTCACTAGCCTTCCTTTCTTAGGCTGAACAAACCCAGTTCCCTCATCTTCTCCTAGTATCTCATAGGCTGCAGTAATGGGTATTCCTGTGGATTTTCTTGCCTCTATTTAAAAATCTGGATAACTGGGATACTTGGAAGCTGCGGTTGAGAGGGCAGGAAACACGGCCAAAAATATAGCTATCCTCCCATTGCCTAACACTAAAATAAAGAAGAGCTTGCCTGTGAACTCATGGATTAGGAAAGACAGAGTACCCATGACACAGGAGAGAAGAACCCCCTTATGATGGTTTTTCAGCTTTTCACTTACAGATCGTATTAGGCATTGCATGATAAGATGTAATAAGTAGCTGTGAACAGATAAAGCAGCTGATATTAATACATACACAGATTTGGAACGTAAAAAAATCCATAGCAGTTATCATAATATATGCTGATTTTACCCTCTTCCTTTTGCCCAAAAATAATTGATGTTATGAATACATGTATTTAATGTTTGAGCATAAAATATTTGAGCATAAAAATACATATATTATGAGAAATAAATTAATAACAAATGTCTTCTTCTTGGATAGGGGTACCTTAACTGCATTCATGAAATCTTTGGACAGAGTTGTCAGTTTGTAATGTGCTGATGAGCATGTGCGAGTCCCATTGGCCCTCGTCGTTTTCTCACTGTCACACGAAGCTGTCGAGGGTCACTATGTGTTGTAGCCTTCCTTTCCCAGTGAGCACGGTACACCCCTGCTGCCAGGGCTGTGATATGAGTGCTGTCACAGCTCCATCCTCTCCTGGTACCCTTTTGCACTGTGTCTCCTGTAAGGGTGATGAAAGGCATCTCTCTGCACCCAGGCAGGGATGCTGGGCCACTGCCTGTTCCTTTTTCTAACTCTCAGAGAAAACAGTTTTCCTGATAAGAAAATTCATGTTGGCCTCGTGTCTGCAAGGGAGTCTCTCCCCAAGTGGAAATTCATTATTTATTTCCTCCAAGAACAAGTGATTTCCTCATAAAGCTGACCTATTTCAATAGATCATGCGACAGAGTTTCCGCTGCTGTAGCTGTCTGTACAGTTGTGCTAATGTGCTGAATTTACATCAGTAAAGCTGCTACTCTTGTCACAGGTAGCAATTTGTACTGAATAATTGTTGCAGAGCTCATGCACAAGAACTCACATAAAGTGTATGTTGTACATATTTACTGTATGTATGAAATATGGGGGGTTATAGGTATATACATGCCTTTTTGTGGTACTTTGAGCAGTACTCAGGGTATAAATGAGATTTTGTGTGTTGTACATACCCCTGTTCTAGGGTACTTTGAGAATATTTGTTCATGATTATTTTATTCTTGTTTTTCTTATTAAATATTTATTGCAACACAGCCTCGTTATTTAAGACTACTGCCTCAAGAGATTTACTGCACATTTCACACCTTTTTTTAATGTAATTTTAGTTCAGTAATTTTTTTGACTTGTTATAAATTTCTTAGTGTAGACTCACTGCACTAGGTTTACACCATAGTAACACATTACTCAGTGTGGAATGCTGATCTCACCTTTTGCCTGACAGTTAAACAGATGAAAAAGAGGAGGTTTGTGCTTATTTTGATATGTGGACACACTAGCACAGTGTTTACCAACTTTTATTACCTTGATGCAAATATTCTCAGCCATGCTTTATAACACTGAAATTTAGGTTCAAAAGGGAAAATATATTTCTTTAAAAATACAGGTTGCTAGTATTCTGCTTTTTTGTGGTAAATCATTGAGCTGCTTTAAATTCATTCTATCATGCAACCAATCCTTAGTTTGGAACTGAAAAGCTGATGACGAACGCAGTGGTGTGGTGGCCATTGTGACTTGCCATGGTTTCACACATCTTTAAAACATTTTGAATAATAGCTGGAAAGGTAATATGTGGCAGGTCAAAATTTGCAGGAATGGAGGGTTGCTTCCCTGAGGGTAATTTTGCTTCATATCTATGGGGCAGGTGAAAGAAGAAATCTGTAGAAATTCCTCCCAGATTTCATCAAGAGCTCCTGGACTCTGTGCGGTCAGCTCTGAAGGACAGTGCTGGAGGGCTTCCCAACGCTACTGCCCCAAGGCCATCTGTCAGAAAGACTTATCCCAGAGACACAAACACTAGAAGCTCTGGCTTCTTAGATGTTGGGGCAGTCTGATTATCAGGGTTGGACAGATGCCATAGGCTCAGAAATTTGGGGGTTTTCTGAAAATTATTTTTATGGAGCAGAGGGAAGTCAGGGGAAGCCTGAAAATGAAAACGTGTTAAGTGACTGATAATTGATTTTATTTTCTTTTTCTTTGTCCCCAGTTACACAATTATGGCTCTCTGTATCTATTTTCATGACATTATGGCAAATTCATTATTTTGTAGAGACCAACTCTGATGATGATTTGAACCTTTCAGAGTAGCCTGGACACTTTGAGAGCTAATGCCTTCTGTCTAACTCCGTAGCAGTGTTTAGAGTGATTCAGATCTCATGGTTTAATGTAACCAATTTTATTTTTCATTGAAATGGACGTGGTGTGTACACATCACTAGATTTTGTGTATTATTTGAAGAAGAGTAACTTTCATGTGTATAAAGAGAAGGTCACTTACAATGTCCAAGTTAGCTCTTTGCTATTTTCTAGATGAGAAAAAAATTCTTAAAAAAAAAAAAACAAAACAAAAGAATTAAAAAATTCTTTTAAAATTCTGTCTTTACAGGATCAGGAGTCTCTTGTCATCTATTTTTATAATATTTCTTGCAGGGTGCTTTCTTGTTCTTGAACTGCACAAAAATCTCCTGCAGCTAAAAGATTCAGAAAAGGAAACTTGTAAACCAACTCAAGTTCATTATTTAAAATAAACAAACATAATCTTCAGCAACTCTTACTTTTTGGTGTGGACAAAGACTCTAGTCTTAGGTATAGTGGATAAACATATTGAAAATGGATAGTGACTAAAGATGCTGTACTGTTCTCATTAGCACAAACATGAACAGTTACATTAGAAATCAAATCAGAAAAAAATAATGATTTTACTTCATTTCATTTGATTTTTCACTTCATATGTATTCATTTAAACTGTTTACAATAAATAAATTTATTATGTTTGTGATCATTTACATATAATCTCATATATTGATATTCGCATATATTCCACATTGAATTGTGGCTTTTATTGGTAGATCTGTCATTTCTGAAACTTATTGTATATAATTAATGAGTCTTCATCAAATAATAGAAGATAAATTCCATCTAAGTTCGAAAACAATCTATTCTTTGTAGAATATATGTGTTCATTTAAACAGAACAGTATCCATTTTATAAATAAGCCTACATACTGTCAACACACTATTGACTAGTCTCCTCAAGCCTGATGGGAAACCAGTCCATTCTGCAAATACAGAATGCCTATAAAATGATAGGACTTTTAACAACATTATTCTTAGGGACCTTGAGTACTGCCTTGGAAAACTTTAAGTAATTTAATTCATGCAATGCTCCTAGGAAAGAGGGGAAATATTTATACGCAGCTTTTTTCCAAAAGTGTTTTCAAATCTCCCTTCTTTTCTCTGAAACCTCAAAGGTGGTGATGACTGCCATAGCACAGCCCTTAGAATGCATTTTATTTTCCTTGTGAGCAACTCAGCTGAAAATCCTGTAACTCAGAGCAGGACTTATTCGTGATGCATTAGGAGCCCTTGAGAGCTCCCTCTTAAGGGATTTATCACATTTGCTTCCCTCACTGTCTGTCGCACACACGAGTGATAACAAACGCTGTTTGGATCTAATGCTACAATCTATATCTCTAAGTATCACTGGCATCAAAGGAATCAGACCCTTATGATTTTCAAAGTCCCATTCACACGACAGAGGGACGAGTTCATTGCCTTCTTCATGTGGCTATTAATCTCCCCCCAGGGCGAGCTTGTAGGTTCACAGAGATGTTTTCTAGGGTTTGCTTGTTTGTTTGTTTGCTTGCTTTCCAGAGCCAACCTATTAGGTCTCAAAGATACTGTGCATGATACTGGCATGATTTCTCAGAGCAGTAGTTGAGATGTTTTATTAATTATTTCAGCTGAACATTTACTCTGTGAAACTGAGCTATCAGAAGAGGGCTTTTGGGACACTATCAATTCGGTCTAATATATGAGCTCAAATTATTGTATCATTATAATATGCTGCTTGGTGTCTTTTGCCATTGATTTGCCTACATTTTTTAAATTGCTCAATCAGAAGCCATTTATCTGATAAATTATTAATGAATAAGTGTTTGCAGTGGAAAAAACAAAATACTCAGTGCTGCAAATCATGTATCCTACAGGCAACAGCAGTCAGAAGTAAACTGCTCTTGAACCAAGTAAGTGGTTTATGTAATGTAGATGGAAATTATGTGTTGAAATAAACACTTCATTGCAAAGAAAGAATGGCTGCTATTCTCCCAGACTTGTGTATTTCTGCATTCTTTTATTGGTGCAAAATTTAGTTTCAAGCATGCAAAGGCATCTGCACTTGTTAGACTCCAGCCATACTGTAAGGCGCTCAAACTGGTATTTCTTTGCAATATTTTTGTAGAAACCTTTTGATTTAATGTTGTTCCTCTACTTACAAGTATTTTTTCCCAACTAACAGAATAATTGCAGAGTTAATGTCTTTTGGCAGGGCACATTGGCATTGATGATTTTGAGGTCTTAACTATATTCCAAATTCCTTGGGACTTGATTTGCTTTGAATGAAAGTAGATATGTTCCTGCCTGAAGCTAGAAATTGTAGTATGGGGTTTGCAATTACATACCATATTCACGTTTGTCTCTGTGACCCGATTCTTCAATACAGAGGCATAGTTAGATTATTTTAAAAAATAATAATAAAAAAACACAGAAAGTAAAAGAAGACAAGATCAGTTAAAAAATTCTCACTAAATGCTGTTACCATTTTCTCCAGATGTGTCTGGCATTGTTCTCAGTATAAAAGTAGTTTTTCCAGTGATTTACAAAATGGCTGTAAAATACATTTCTGGCCAATGTTAAGGGTAAAATGTAGCAGAGCAGCAGTAGCATATGCAATATATTATCTCTTTCCAGTAAATAGCTAACATTCCTTTTTCTGTAGCCCACTTATTTTAAGTGTAATTAGCCGCTTTCTGTCATTAGGAATGACTTTTGTTAGGGGCTTAGTATTATGAAATGCATTTGTTGTAATTTTCCTTCCCCCTTCCCCTTCCTCTATAACCTGTGCTCCAGATTCCAGACTGCCAATGTTTACAAGATATTGACACAGTGCTTCCAGACACATGAGCTGACAAGCACTACCTCTGGGGCCCTACTGCAAAAAAATTTCTTTTCATTCTTAAACAGGGAAACTGGCTGTTTGGGTTCTTTTGGTTCTTTGATTTGGCTTGCTGGGTTGGTTTGTTGTTGGGGTTTTTTTGTTTTCTCAAATATGCAGCAAGTATCTTCTCTTTTTGTACAGGCTCAGCGAGTTGTGCACCATTTCAGCAGAGATGTCTGATCTTTCCATCTACATATGTGGACATGCTTTATTCCCTGAATGGTCTTCTCAGTAACCACTAAAGGCTTCTTGGGACTGAGCGCTGGAACAGACAAGTTAAATCCTTCTGGAATGTTTTTCATCAAACATAGATGTACTGGACTTTCTGGATGTGCCTAAGGACACAAAGGTTAGTGTCTTCCTTAAAAGCCTCAGGTTTCAGGACTGTTTCATTTAACCTTTAGTACCGGGGGACTGTGTTTCAATTTGTTGCTAAAACAGAGAGACAGATGAATAAAAGGGTGATTAACATGACATATGTAGCTGAGATCATGCTTTTAACTGCCACGTAATAAATGTGCTTAGTGAGCTCAGGCAACCTAAAGCCTTCTAAATAACTTACTGGCCAACAAGGGACAGCTCTACCCATGCTCTGAACTTGATTGCCATTAACCATTTTAGTGGTATTTGTTCTAAACTTGTGTTTAGTGCATTTCAATCACTCTCACTTGATTTACAACCAGTAAAAAGGGGACAAGAATATTCTACTTACCTCTGTTCACAAGATGGTTCTTGTTTACAGTCAGTGGAGATTAGGGGTAGGTGTTTCTACGACTGTGTGCTTGATTGTTCTAGACGGCATGTAAGGCTTCAGGCTAAAGACAAAGACATACATAACATGTTGGGAAAATTAATTTCTTCTCAATGGCAGCTATTCACTTTCTGGAAACTGTGAGATTTGAATAAAATGTTTTTTTTACCCTTTGATTTCTCTTAAAATATTATATAATCTGCTGATATTATTCTCACACTGCCACCTCAGGAAATCAACCGTGACCAGAACAACTCACTGACATAATTTTTCTATGGTATGATCGAAAACATAGAGGAAATAATTTTGTAAGCAGATATATGCTCAGAAAGGTGGTGGAATGTGTGTGGGCATATGTGCGCATCAAGTCATGTCTCAGACACATAGCTGACAAGGAAAGTAGCAAGATCATAAGGATACATCAGGATTTTCAGCACTAATCATAACATTATAAAAAACCACTATGTTTATAATGATGTGGATAATGCTATGAGCAGTAGACAAGAAAAGTGAACAATCATGTAACCTTGATTTTATTCTATGATTGCCATCTGTTTTTCATCTTTTGCAGAATATTCTTCAGGATTAATGCTCTATCTGGGTTTGGGGGAAGAGAGGGAAAAATTCTCTTCAGTTTCATTCTGCCAACTTCATCTTATTTCATATGGACATTTTAAAAAATAATTAGTTTTACAAATACTAGTTTTTCTTATTAAGTATCTCCTGTTAAATATATTAAAATCTATTAAAACAATTTCATGGCACCTATTGGCTAAAGTAGATGGAGCTCAAATTTGATGTAATTAGAACTATATAAATTGAGTTCTGCTTTTTCTTTTTTATGGAGGGATTCTAGTCATCTGAATAATATCTTTCTAATCAATCTTCTTCTGTCTGCTACTCTAGCTGGCATTTGTGTTTGTATTCTAAACACCTACTCCCCGTACAAAATAAACAAAAGACAAAAATATCATCCCTCATCAAAAAGAATTGTTTACCCATTGGCACCAAATGTCTACTCCAGATAGGAGGAGAAAAAAACAAAACAAGCAACAAAATGAACAATACCAACAAAAAAAACCCCAAACGAATACAGTTTTATTTTATCTAAGTTCTATTGAAGTTACAGAGAATTTTTATAATAGACTTCAATAGGAACAAGAACATGAATATAAAAATACAGACTCCATTTAAAAGCAGAAGGTTAGAGGAGCTGCAAGATTGTGCAAAGTTTTCTCCTGTGTGGAGGAGAGCTGTGTTAGTTCTATGGGGTGCCCTCAATGTGATATCTAAATATTTTCCAAGAAAGTAAAATTCATATAAAAGCATATGTTGCAGCTTTAATATGTGGACTTTTTTTATAATATTAAATCTTTTATACCTCTGTGTGTGTGTGTTTGTGTGTGTGTGTGTGTATGCTATGAGGTGAATGAACATCTCTGTTGCAGAGGTAAAGTGTCAATGCATTGTAGGAGATTTGTATAATAGGCCTCTGTGTGGACTGATAAATGTAGAAGATAGGATTATGGGTTTGGCTAGCTCAGTACAGTTGTTGATAGAGCCTTGCTGTTTTAGGACAGATAATGCTGGGAGATAGGATCATAGAATAGTTTAGGTTGGAAGGGATTTTATAGATCATCTAGTTACACTCTCCTGCCATGGGCAGGAACACCTCCCACTAGACCAGGTTGCCAAAGCCTCATCCAGCCTGGCCCTGAACATTGCCAGGGCATCCACAAGTTCTCTGGGCAACCTCTGCCACTACTTCACCGCTCTGAATAAAGAACTTCTTCCCTAATCTAAACTAAACCTACCCTCTTTCAGGTTAAAGCCATTGCCCCTTGTCCTGTCACTGTCTGCCGATATAAAAAGTCCCTCTTCCTCTTTTTATAAACCCTCTTGTGGTACTGGAAAGCTGCTATAAGGTCTCCCAGAAACCTTCTCTTCGCCAGGCTGAACAACACAAGTTCCCTTAGCCTGTCTTCATAGGGGAGGTGCTCCATCCCTCTAATCACCTTTGTGGCTCTCCTTTAGACCTAGTCCAACAGGTCCACATCTTTCTCGTGCTGAGGACTCTGGACCTGGATGCAGCATTCAGGTGGGGCCTTATGAGGGCAGAGCTGAGGAGGAGAACCACCTCCCTCCACCTGCTGGACATTTCTCTTTTGAAGCAGTCCAAGATGTGTTTGGCCTTCTGGGCTGTGAGAGCACACTGGTGGCCCATGTCCAGCTTTTCCCTCATGAGAACCCCCAAGTCCTTCCCAACAGGTCTGCTCTCAATGAGTTCACCTCCCAGTGCTCATATCCAGAACTGCCCCAACTGAGGTGCAACTTGCACTTGGACTTGTTGTACTTCGTGAGGTTAAGGATCTTCTATATCTTTCACTTTGTTTACAGCATTACTACTAAAGCATACGTTCATTAATAACAATATATAAATTTGGATGTAAAATGATGTAAAAAAACTTGCTTTATTCTTCACTTTTGTGGATTTTGTGGTAAATGCTACAAAAAATGTTACAAACATTATTTGATAAATTGGAGAATAAACTGTCTCTGACAGGTAATAGATATGTTCATTAAAACAGTGCAAATCAAAATGAATAAGCTAAATTATCTGACTGGCTGCAAAACCAGTGGAGTTCCACCTGTCCAAATTTTCCATGGTTAATTTTTGTTACCGGCTGAATTTTATCAAACAAGTGCCACTAGATTTATACACAAGGCCTGCAAATGCTTAGGTAGCAAAAGTAAGAAATTACCCTGATGTAAGTGAATAAATGATGATTATACTGAACTGAGTCCCTATATTGTGCATTTAATGAGGAAGAAGGAAAAAAAAAAGGAAAAAGGCTTGTGAACTGGGAACATTTGGCACAACCTGAGATTTAAAACTGATCCTGGAGATTTTGTGCTAAGCCTACAGCATATTGACTATATCCTGGAGGCTACAACTTCCTCCCAGAGGTTAGGTGGAGAGTCCCCTGACACAGGAAAGACTGAATTCTGCCCTTTCATGTTCTAGGATGTTGAATTAATGGAGGAAAGAAAAATGTCCTCTCTCAAATATATTTTGTAACCAAAAAAAACCCCAGAAGTGATCTATCCACCATTTCAGAAGTAGGTCAGAGCTGTGAATCCTAATCTAAAGCAACAAGACTGAAACTCAGCATAAGGTCCCTTCAGATCCAGAAAAACAGGTTGTGTTTAAGGTATGTCTATACCCTTGTCATCACCTTTGCCTGTCTCATTGGTTCTCCTGAGAACCACCTTTCACACCACAGTAACTTCATCTTCCTCTCAACCATTACTCCCTTGCAGAAAACATCTGTAACAGCAAAACAAGGCATGAGTTTGATCCCTTGGCTCCTGCTGATCCATCCCATCTATTCACGTATTTCCTTGGTTTTTCTCCATGTTCCCATTCAATGCACGGTAAATTTCAGGGAGCAGATAGGGAAGGGACAGTTTCCAGGAAGCAGCTAAGAATACAGACATCTTTTTTTGGGGTAGAGAGACAGGGTCACTCACACTCTGGGCAAGAGAATGAGTCAAGGCCCCCACTGACTCCAGCTGTGGAGCACAGACATCTTTTATTGTACATGTTTTCACTGGTCACCACTTAAAGGACAGAGAATTTGAGGAGGATAAGTTGAGACAACTCCTCTTCCATTTTGAACTCTTAGAGAGGATGTAATGAAAAGTATTTACAGTATTTATCACTTTTACACGGTAGAAAATGATTGCTCAAACAACTGCAGTGACCTCTAATCCTTATCCCCAGGGTCTTTTTCTTTTTTTTTTTCTCTTTTGTGTCGTTTCTAGCTTTAATGAGATAAAGAATTCACATGAATTAAGTTATGTTTACCATGCTACTTTTGTGGCAGAAGTCTATCCCCTGTGTCCTCGGGTAAGCTCATGGTCTTTTGCTCTCTTTTGTATAGTCTTTTCTGGAAACTTTCAATATGAATTTACCTTAGTGTCATGTTAAGCATCACATCTATTAGCTGATTCTGATGTCTGTCATACAATTTTCTCCTGTACAAATTAAAAAACTTGCAAACATGGAATTTTTTTCAGTAATAAATTGATGAGAGAGATATGATGATAAGATTTAGTAATATAATAATTAAATAATTACAAATATAAACCCATTAATTCCAGACACTAGGTCCCTTCTACTAAAAACATGAATATCAAACAGTTTTTACAAGAGGTAGTAAAGGATTTATGACTTTCCCTCTCTCAATAATTTAATTCATGTAAGATTTAAAAAATATTTGATTTAAGAAAATGTGGGCATTTTTACTTACTTGGAAAAAAAGGCATTTTAAACAGCAGGAAGTAATTTCAGACTATTTGCAGTCAAGAGGCCTCTGCTGAGCAAAATACTCATTCAATTTAGGAATGCAGATTATAATAATTTTCCTATCTCCCTCACAGCAGGATTCCTGCCATCATTTTGCAAACCCACAGGTTGCAGTATTGAATGACTAGCTAACTTCAGTTTCAGGTAACACATGCTTTAAACGTTTTCTCATTAGCTCAACTTAGTTATAATGCAAAGCTGCTTAGTTTCACCAAGTGAAATGGGATACACTTAAATTGCCTCATCTAATATAATACTCCTTAATACATGCAAAGTGGTTTATGATGGCAAAGCTTGTAGACCATGAAAATCAGCAGGGAAAGTAAGGTTTTCTGGCTAAAATTGTCAAAAAGAAGTCCTGTTTTATATCATTTCTTTTTAAAGAAGTTAAGAATGAGGAAAGACAGGTTAGAGAAAGAAATAATCAGTCCAGACAAATGTAAATTTAGTACATTAACCTTTTAATATATGAGCTCTACCAAACAAGAAAATTATCAGCTAACGCTGTTCTTTCAGTAATATCCTTTGCACTGTAAAACTAAATATACTGTGTAAAATACACAGTGGCCAAAATGTATTAGAGTAAGAAACAATATTCTTCATTCTATGTACTTTATGCAGAGAGTTTTGTATTGTGCACCATGTTTCCATTTGCTAGTATTACAGCAATATACGGCTTGGTGTAGCTGTATTAATTCACAAGGACTCTTTAATTTCAGACAGGGCCAAGGAATTACTCATCTCTCTTCCTTCTTTAAATGCTAAGTGAATATATCCCAATCTTGTATACCTTGCAGACACAAAATCTGGTTTCAGTAGGACCCCAGAAGGACTGGTAACATCATTTGCTTTTTTCCCAAGGTCCTGCACCTGCAGTCTGACCATAGAGCTATAAATCCTTTCCCTACATCCCTTTCCAACACTTCCAGAAAACTCCAGAGAGGGGCTAAGCTGCTACAGGCTTTGCAGATGACACACAAGTGTATATCTCACTTTCTACAGATGTAACCAGAGCCATCATAAAGATGTTGCAGTGCCTAGAGGAAAATGGCTCCTGAAGAAGAGCATCTGGCTGAGAATGAATTTGGGTGAGATCCAGACGATACTGGTTGAAAGATAGAAATGATCCAGACAGCCAGTTGAGCAAGATTCCTACATTCATGCCTTAAGCATTAGTTTGCAATGAGGTTGTTCATATCCTTGGAAAAAGGCAGGATGAGCACATTGCTCAGCTGTGGCCCCAGAGAATGAACCAAGAACTCTTCACTGTCCAGTTAAAAGCATCTGCAACACGAGTTTTTTCAGTTCTTGTTAGTTTTCAATTTGCTTACAATATGAGGCAGCGGAAACAACAAAATCTAGAAAATGCTTGCATGGCTCCAAGAAAAAGGCCCAGCCACAAAGCTATCTGCTTACTTTCTAAGGGATTGATACAACTCAGTGTATCCAGGGCTGTTTCACTCTTCACAGTAAGAGAACATTGCTCCCGCAGCGCAGTGTCTCCAAGGCTCCTGTTTGAATCAGGATAGAAAGCACTAATCTCGTTCTCAAAGGGATAGCCATTTTGGATCTCTTGATAGCCACAATTACTTTTTCATTTTCTGCGAATGGACAGCTTCTACAAGAGCAGTCTGAAACCTTCTGAGCAAAGAGAGTTTCTGAGAGAGGCATAATGCTTCTCTTCTGGTTATGCAGAGAGCTTTTAGGGTCTTTACACACAGCGGAGGCTTTTCGACAAAGAATTTGACTTCCATACGTCTGCTAAAATTAAAACTTCTACTCGTGATGGGAAAAAGGTTAAAGACAGGTGATTTATACTCTGGCAGGTCATACAAACATCCTTCATCTGTGAAGTTTCAGGATACAACAGCTCCTATAGTATTGAAAGACTGGCAAGTAGAGGGGAAAGCTGTAAACAAATAATGTCCCATCAAAGCACACAACTGGAGAAGCCACACACAATACTCTTGGGGAAGCTAGAGTCCAGTTTCCGGACAGAACAGGTCTTTGAACCTGGTCCTAAACATTGATGAAAAGTTATGAGTATCTTTATGGAAGAGAAACTGTTGTTATCCACTGTAAAAATCTGGAACCTTCTACCTGGAAGCATTATCTTTGCTTTACTGAGTATCCTCAACAGGGAGCAGAAAAAGGCATCCTGAGGTCTTGCTCCTGAGGATTTTGTTGGTATAAGGTGACTACCTAGAGTTTAGATCTCTAGATTTTCTGAGGTCACAACATGACCCAAGTAAGGTGTGTTCTTCTAAATATTTCTCTTCTATTTCCTCCAGTACACATTCAGGGGTAAGCAAGAGTAAAATAACAATACAGCTCTTCAGCTTGTTGCTTTTCTTACAGATGACTGCATGGTTTTGATTTTTGGTAGATACTTGTCAGAAATTTCTGTCTCAAAAGCAAAGATGTATTCAGAGAGTACTCAAGTCATCGCGCTTATTTTCCATGTATCTTTTGCATATATGAACTGGAGCATTGATCTTAATTGGTTAATCTTTGGTCCTCATAAGGAAAATACATTCCTAGAACATTTTCCTCCTGGTAATACCTTCTCTGTAGTCTCTTGTCAGATCACCAGCTGTGCTGCTTATCACAGCTTCATTCACTTTATGAAAACTCTTTAAAATGTTCTCCATTAAAAGCTGTGTAGAAAACTCAGTGCATGCCTGTGAGACACTTGTAGGAGCATGTAGTTATTGGGAGGAATAAAATAAAAAATGCAAAGCTACTATTCAATTGGCATGTGCACAGCCATACTGTACTTACTGCCATCATGAATAAAGCATTTGTTTTTCTAAATTGTGTGTATATTCCTAGAGGGGTACTTAAAAGACAGAGCTTGTTAGAGAAGGCATGGAAACGCAGAATTTCTCCTGTTTCAGTGTTCAAATAATAAGGTATAATCATAAATCCTGACTGCAGTCTGACCAGCTAAAAGGGCACACGGGACTCTGCTCAAAATCTGGGAATTTCTTTTCCTTGACCATCTGTATAACCCAGCTTCTCTAACCAATGAACAGCCAGACCATCCACAAGGGTCTAGCGATGTTGTTCCCCCTCTCCCCCCAAAATGCCCTGTCACTGCAGGAAGTCCCAGCAGAGACAGGGCAGTGAACACTCCCAAACACTTTCCTGATCAGCCTCTGCCTCCCGGAGCCTTTGCAAATCAGAAGATGCAGTGTGAACATTTTGCTCTCGAGGGGATATAATGAAAGCTGACATGCTTTGATCTGCTAGGAGACTCACAGGAAACACTGCCATAAAAATACTGAGTTCCCTGGGGAATTTATGCTTGTTGATTTGGTTGGTGCTTTTTTCTGTATTTTGAACTGTTACTTGAAAGCTTAAATCCTTCTTCCTTCCCTACAAGAGAGTTACCAACTCAATTGCAAGATGTGTATACTAAAGCTTGCCAAATGCTTTCTGTGTCCTTCCTCATTGTTCTGATAGAGGGTGGCATTTTCTCTCCTTTATTAGTATGCTGGTATCTGGATGAAGATCAGGAAAACTAGTGTCTTAATGGGCTTGACAAAGTGATCCTTGCTTTAATAACTTTTGCTTCAAATACCTCTGAATTTTTCAAAAATACAAAAACTATGTACACATTGTTTACAAAAATTTAATCACCAGTTTCCTTTAACTTACTAATGCAAAAGGGGAAAAAAAATGAATAGCTTTCTTTTCCTTATTGTTTTTGATTTACTGTTCTAGCTAACTTTTATGTTTTGTAGCACAAATACTATTCTCTGATTTTTCCTCCTTGCAGATTAATGTGCATTGAAATTAGGTAGTAATGGTATTTTCTTTCCATAAAGCCCTTCCTTTTACAGCTGCATATATTGTGTGGTTCCATCACGTGGTAATATATACATATTTCTATTTGAATATCTCTTGCAACTTCTTTGAAAGCATCACCTACACCCTCATGAAGTCACAAGGCTTACCATAAAAAAAGCTTGGATGTTTGCTATTTTAACATCTTGTGGATGTAGCATTCTAAAACTATGCAAATTCATATGATGGATAGAATTTTTGATGTAATTTTGTTGTCCAATGTTTTGTAATACTAAATTATTCCTAAATTATGTCCTTAAGAGCAAAAGTCAGTGTTCTCGTACATGCTTCAGGATTATTGCCATGGTCCTTGAAGGATGTAAACACCTGAAGTACAATACAAACAGAATCTGAACAGAGAAAACTACCATTTGAAGAGTCCCAAGCATCGCCGCTTGCAAGAAAGCTTGTCACTTAAAATCCTGGGATCACCCAACCCACAAGCATTGTTATATTGGCTGTGCTGTGTATCCAGCTAATTCTTGGGTTCCACAGGCAGTTCAGATTTCACAAGACAGGTATCTCCAAAAACTTGCATTCTGCATTGTTTGGACAGTGAAAGGTTCTTAGTAGTCTTGTGATTCTCACCTGACAGCATGGGACAGTTTTGCTTGGTTTGAGTACTTAGGCTTTAATTAGGAAAGAAGTTGAATGGAGATTGAATTCTAAAATTTACATCTCATTTTCAGAGGTAATCCACACCCAAGTCTGCTTCCCAGCACTAAGTCAGCAGAGATTGTGAAGCCATAGTATAATATATAGAAAGTGTATTCACTGAAATACTTCAGTTTCCACTGACTTGTGCTCATGCATTTGCATTCTTATGTTATCATGGGTAGAAATGATGTTCAGTGGTAAAGGGAAAAAAACCATGGAAAATAAGTGGGCCATGCACTTTATCCACTCCTACTTACTGTTCCATATCAAAACTGCTTATTTAATATTTCAGATCCCTGAACATCTTAAATCTGTGGATGTTTAGAAGAAAAGGCTTTACTACTTTTGCAAAATTCTAAATGTCACAGGAAATCACCCCATTTGTGACTCAGATTTAAAGGTTTGGTACTTTTCAATTTCATGTTCTAAAAATGGCATGGATCTGAAGTTTGTTTTCTTCATATCGTCTCTTAAAAAAACCCTCCAAACAACTGGAAAAATTGCCCCACCTAAATAGCTATTCCTTTCCTCACATATATGAGAGATTTTAAGTCATTTTCAGAAGTTATTATAGCTTCCTCCAATCCTCTTATTCTCTTGGAACCTGGCAGCTCAATCAGGTGTGAAAAATAATCTAATTTTCATAAGCACATTAAATATGTTGGAAGTTGGGTTTTCAGTAAATAGATGACATCAAATACTCTCTTATTTTTTTTTAATCACTGTTCATTCCAAGATAGTTGCACTACCTACAAATGACAGGGAGCTAACATAGAGGACTGGAGCGTTTCTGTGCTTATACAAACTGTGCTGGAGACTTGAAGACATGCATTTGGAATCTTTGTCCCTGTTTCTGAATATCATGACTCTTTATTTAGAATATGACTATATCTCAAACTAAAAATAAAATAAGGAAACATTTTCCTATCTTTTTTTTTCCCCTCACAAACTGCATAGATCTCACAGGCCCAAACTTGAATTGTACAATCTGTTCCTTGGCCTCATTGGAGGGACTGAGGAGTTTTCCTGCCTACAAGCATAAGCATGTAGCAGAAGTCTCTAAATTGAGAACTTGCTCATTTTAAGCTGATTCTGTAATCAGAAGCCCAGATCCGAATCACATTCTAGAAACATTTGTCTCTTGGCACTGATTACAGGGAGAGTTTAAGGTGACTTCAGCTCCCAGCTTAGGCATTTAGCTGAAAAAGTCATGATGGAGAGTGAATCCAGACCCTAATGCTGCCACATTCCCAATCCAGATTCCACATGATACCTGGTTGTAGCCAAAGGGGATGGGAGCTGTGTATTTGACCCCAAGCACATAGAAGCTCTCCTCAGACCTTGATTCAAAACTTGCCAGAATGTTTAACCTTGGAAAATAAGAACATATGGAAATATTGACACAGCCTTGAAAGCTGTAGCTCAAACGTGTCTGCAGTAAAATGTATTAAGCTTGTAGCTTTGACACAGGAATGGGATGATGCATAACTCAATGAATACAAGAGGTCTTTTCCTTTGAAACTCCAGACAGCAATTCTCGATCTCTGCAAAGCTTAACAATATATAAATAGCTCTTTGTCACTTTCATGAATGCTTGTTTACAAACCCTTCAATCCCACTGAGTGCAAATAAAAATTGACAGGTAACACTGTAATTGAAGGTGCAAGTGTATATGCTGCAGCACTTGTTTATTTGTGCAATGTTGTGTTGGGCTGTGCCAAACATAATGGGAAAAATGGGACCATTGCCGTAATTTTAACAGGTTATTTGGCTGCATGCGAGACGGGATCTACTTCTGGGTCTCGTGAATGCATTCAGCTTTACTTGTTAACCAGCAAAACATTATTTATTAATGACTTTTTCATGCTTTATTAAGCCTAATGTCAAAACACTTCTGTGGGACTCTAGGCATGTTCTCTCTTTGTATTAAACTCTTCTAAAGAAAATGAAAAATTATGCATCAAAGCTGCAGATAAAACTCAGTAGATATCAGCTCAATTTCTCTTGATCCTGGCAGATGATGTTTCTGAATATTTGTGAAAGCACAGCACTTGATTGTACGCTGGCTTAAATTGAAGCATTCTGCAATCTCAGAGGTGTGTAATTAGGGTGCCTTAGAAACCTAGCAAGGCTACTGATGTCTCCAAAGCTGAGCAGAGTGCTCAGATGGCAAAATGGATAAGTTTACCTTAGAAGTAGAATTCTTGCTTTTTTCTATGAACTAATGTTCCATATCAGAGGGAAAGGCTTCCTCATGGGAACATGAAAATTAAGCAAAGCAGTAATAGGTTGAATTATCTGTGACTCCTGTGGTTTGAGATGACTGGTATGGCTCAGGAAGCTAATACTGCAATCAACAAACATTTTCACCCTTGATCAGACAGAACATCTTGTTCTCTAGCACTGGTGTGAGATTCAAATCTGCATCTTAACCCATAAGAACACCCCAGGATGTATTTGATGGTTCTTCTACATGTGTTGGTATTTAACATTGATTAAGCAACACCAGCTTTTAGACCATACAAATATAGACAGAATGGAATAAATGTATGATTTTATGTAGTTGAAAAAATGGTCTTTCCAAGAAAGTCAGCATGTTCATCAATTTTTACATGAAAGAGAAGCCTTCAGGTAAAGCTCCTAGTTTGTTCTCATCTTACATTTGGAAAGGAACCTTTTACACATGCAGTTTTTAAAAAGATTTTGGTTGACAGACTTAATAATGGCCAGTCAGAATCACCTGAGTTATCAAAATAAGCAGGAGTCATATTAAAAAACCTTAATCTGTAAGAACTTTTAAAAGTTAGAGGTAAGTTCATTTTATGAAACCACAATATTTAACATCTGAAGTGACAGCACAACAGTTTATCTGTTGAAATCTAAAATTTTGCACAGTGGAAATGCCATTTTGTTTTTACTGAAGACTGTTTTTTACTGAAGAGGTACATTATAGGTTTTATTGGAGAGCAGAAATAAGGTGTAGAGCCTTAATTTTTCTCTCAACTAACCCTAGCCTATGTTTATGTATCAGATAAACAACATAGCAAAATTTGAGCAAAGACACAGGCCAAAAATATTGGGTCAATTTCCAACCCCAGCAACAGAAATCTATGGAGAAAAATTCCTGGAGGGAGTTGTAGACAGATGATTTGGACACTGCATAATCACTACTGCTTTATTTCCTACTTTCTGTTTGTAATTACTACCAGTTATGAATATTTAATGTGAGCTTGTTTTGCGCTTTTCTTTTTTCTTTCATCTTGCTGCTTTCATCATCTTTCACAACATCTGAGAGATCAATGTAAGGCAATGGGATGGTTGGGGAATGTACCATATCGTTACCATATCACAGCAAACATAAATAATTGGGAGGACAGATCCTCAGCTGGTGCCTGTGAACAGAACTGACCCAATTTTGGTAGAAGCTGTCCAGTTACAGGCTGTCATGCAGAGACATCTTGGCATGGAGGTTTCAGTAACATAAACTGAAGAGTGCCAGGCTTCCCTGATGGAGTGCTTTGTCCCCTTTTCTGCCAGGTAAACACCGGAGCCTGGTTTGTCTCTTTCTAAGTGGGTACCTCATCATCAGAGAAAGAATCCTGCCTGTCTGGTGCATGGTTTTTGTCTGGCACTAGCTATAAAGCCGTGAAGTAAGCCAGGGACTGTAGAGTAGGGTTCTGCTCCTTCTCCTCTGGTTATCTTCTGTGATAAATAATTGATCTTGCTAGAGATGTTAGCCTGTAAATCCCAATGGGAAGGAAGTACCCCTGCTAGCCCAGGAAGAAATTCTGAAATGACACAGAGGCAGGATCAAAATTAAATTCACATTTTTTCCATTGGTGATTCCAAATATTTATCTTGGTCAACTGCAGAAGTTTTCTCTTTCAGGGTGTCAGTTTTTTCCCCCACGTTATTCAGCCACTATAGTTATTACATATTTTCCTCTTCCCAGCCTTCCTAATGCATTGCCTATGCTAAATACAGAACAGAGTGTGTAGATGATGGAGGGGTGTAAAATGTGGCATTGCAGTGCTGTGCCCAGCTGTCTGCTCTAGATCCACCTCAAGAAGCCTTGCACTGCCTAAAGGCCAAAGGAAACAGGAAATCTGGCTTTCTAAGAAGTGTAAGGCAATGCAGGCTGATCACCGATTCCATGGAATTTGGGCATGTTGCAGGTATTGTTTTAATGGCTGCTATTTGCTGCTTTTTCACTGTTGTTTGTGTATGCTCAGAGATTTATGCTAATAAGAAAGTAGAACTAGAAGGTGTCACATTGAACCTTTTATGTATTTGGTTACTTTTTATTTTAGTGTAAAAAGATGTCAATAAAATTTTATTTGTTTCAGAACCAGCTAAATATTTTTCACCACTAAGACTTAACTAGAGTCCAGAAACTCAGCAGCAACTCATTTTAGACCAAAGGGAAGCTGTTGAGAGCTTGTCAGGTCCCTCTAGATTACAAGGGAAGCAAGCAAGTCTGTATTGTACAGATTTCCCAGGAGGACACAATTAAAAATCATCCTGTTCAGGAACTACTTTATATGCTTTTGTTTTTAATAAAGCCCTTTGAGACCAGCAGTGGCGTAACATTCATACAGTGTTTGGTCTGTGCATGGTCTTCATGCTGCTCGTGGTCAATGTACCACACTTTCTTTTCAACTGTTTACTGTTTAATGAGAAACTCAGGATTAGATGGAAAGTCACCTGCTTCTTTACTCAGACTCAGTACAAGCTCAGTTTCATTTATTTGATTTCCAGAAATGCAATTTCAGATGATTGCTGTGATGTGGTGATATTACCATTCCTGTGAACGCATCATTTCTTCAGAACACGAGTTGTCTGTTTATAACTTACACTGGTTCACACTGTGGCGTTCACCCCTCCCTGAGGACACCAGAGCCGTGACAAGCTTCACTGGCCTCACCCACGAGCTGGCTTTGGCACACACTGTCACTGACACCGATGCTTGGTACACTGTCACAACACCTGAGCCGGGCATGTGGGAGAGCTCACGGGCAATAGTGAGGCACGTTTCCACCTGTAGTGTTGTTCAGAGGACCTTGCTATGGATGGAACCATCAGCTGGGACAGGACTGTGGTGAAATTTGGGTTCAGCCCACCGCTGTGAACTCATGAAGCCAAGGACACAAAAATCTTCATGTCTTAAATCGGTGCAAATATTGACAGGTTTGTTCTGGAAATCAAAAAGAGGGAAAATATTCTCAAAGAGCTGGGTTTTGTGCATTGTCTTCATGATGATTTCACTTAATCATGTAATTTTTACTCTTCGTTGTACACATGTGCCTCCCATCATTCTATATCACACAGTGAAATACAACCTATTGCATATGAAGTAATGAGAAGGGAGAATCATGTAAAATTAATGCTTTAATGATTGGACTTTCACTTTGTGTTGCTTATGTTTGGGGGGAAAACGTGTGGAAAGCTCTTCTGTATCCTCAATAACTGCTGCTCCAGGCTATTTCTGCTGTTGTAGCAGTTCTGATAAACCTACAGAAGAGAATCACTTTTCTGTTGACAGCACATTTGCTGGTATTTCTGCAGCAGTTCAGTAATGTCTTTATTGTGTAATGTTGTGTTTTAATAGTCAATTAAAATTCCCATTGACTTGACAAAATGGACTTAGGAACTTCTGAAGACTATTAGGCTAAAAGTACACATGAGACTGTTCTGATAATCACAGCTACAACACTATTCAAACTTACTCAAAAGCCTCACCTTATCACAATAGGAAAAGCAGTGAGGCAAGAGAAAACATAAATACATTCCTTCATAAAGGAGTTTGTTGTTTAATTGAATCTCATTTCTCTGTCATGACAATGTCTCCTCTCTTTTCCCTCCAACACTGCCAGCACGTCTCTTCTGCGTTTGTTCATTTTCCTAACTCCTTTCTGTGTTATCTCTTTCTCTCTTTTTTTGTCATTGTTTTTTTCCTCTCATTCTCATATTCTCTACTAATGACAAATAGTGCAGCACCTTTGCGATGAGGACAGGAAGATGATGAATAATCCAGTAGCCAGATTTCAGAGGCTTCACACAGGGTTTGTGTGAACTCTTTTTTTGTTTTGTTTTGTTTAAGCCTTTCATAACAAATGTGTTTACAGCCTGCGGGTTAAAATGAATGAAAGTAGCAAAGAATACTTAAGACAAGCTGTATGAGTAAGTACACCACTAACAGGCAGCAAGGCTAGCAAACACGAGTCATTCCCACTCACTCATTGCTCACTTCTGCCATCACCACAATGTCATCTTCAGTCCCATGATACTTGATGGGTTTCTTAACACCTCAGCTGCTGGAATCGCTTCGTGTATGAAGAACTAGTCTTCTAGTTCAGCATTTGTGTATGAAGAACTAGTCTTATAATTCAGCATTTCTCAGTTCTCCCAGTTTCATTAGAGGATATTTTGTTTCCAGACATCATCAGTAGATATCTCCCAGTTTCATTAGACGATATTTTGTTTCTAGACATCATCAGTAGATATTCTTTTGGCAGTTTTAAGAGGATTTCCTCAGGGCCTTACCCCATGCAAAGAGGTAACAAGCTTATGCAATGTAGTGCACTGCCAGATGTGTCGTGGGATTGTGCTCATAATATTTAGCAACTCTTGCAATTGTTCCACAGAGGAAGCTTGTTTCAGCTTCCACAGTCAGACACTGCAAGCAAGGCAAATGACAAAACTTGGGAAAAGCCATAAATAGGAAGCTCACAATTCAAGATACAAACAAATCCATAGGGTTACTGTTTGAGGGAATAACAATAATTTTAGCCTTTTGGAAAGAGAAGGACAGAATGAACTGCAAACATTTCAGCCTTCCTCATTCTGTTGCCTCTGGCCTTTTAGTTCTCTACTGTAGTGTGCAAATAAAATGAATTGGCACTTTCAAATGTACTTCTGTGACTCTACAGATGTGTTATTAATGTGGATTTTTAGGGCAAAAAAAGACTGTGATTAAATTATATGAAAAAAACCACAGTGGGCATCTGCTTGCAGGTGATTCCTCCTATTGTTTACTGCAGATGGTGAAGAATCATTTTGAACAAAGGTGAACATTTGGAGAGCACACAAAGAAGCTTTTACAGGGAATAAAGTCTAGGGCATGATGGGCTGGGGAGAGTGAAACGGGTAGGTTTTTAAAATTTTTAAAATTAAAATTTAATTTTTAAATTAAAAAGCAGTAAAGCCCATGAGAATTGTCATGGAGTGAGGCAAGGGCTTGCTGGAGGCAGGCGTATGGGTCAGTAGCAGAAGGACAATCAGCAAGAACTAAAACTGGAATTTTTATTTCAGCATTTCTTTGTACTTAAATGGTTCATTCTACCTACTGAAGTATTTGCTGCTTCTTCCCTGGTGGGACCTCCACAAAGGTCTGGTGCACAGTCTGGTTTTAATTGCACACGTAGAACAAGGAGAAAAGATTCATGCCACACAGAGACCTGGTCCTTGTCTGCGGTGGCCTAGAGATGCTGCTGTGTGCTCCCGCGCACCTCTCAGCACTCCCACACAGAGGGGAGAACACTACAGCACGCTTTTTACCCACAAGCCCGATCTCTCTGCCATGAAAAGCAAGGGTGCATGGAGAAATGACAGGTTTTTGTCCTGAAATGTGGCCGAGGTAAGCACCCAGGGACGGGGGTAGCCTATTTCAGCATTCACTTCTCTTGTTTGCATGTGTTATATCATAGTATTTAGTTCATGATTACAGATCCTTTTTTTCAGACCTCTGCTTTGTTCACTGCACAAGGAGCGACTATGCACTGAGAACAAACCAGCAATACACAGAAAAAATGCGTTAATCTCTGTAGGATGCCTGTCTCATGTGGTAAAAAATGGAAGTTATGTCAGTTAAGGCAGAAAAATGCAGAATGAAAAAATTAAAGCACCTGAGACTTCAAAAGTGGATATAGCAATCTTAGCAGTTGCTGCCCCTAGCTGCTCATTGCTGTGCTTTAGCTGGAGTTTTCTGCCTTCACAACTGAGTTGTGTTCACAGCTAACAGCTTAAAGCAAGCCCACTGGCTTTGTGATGAAGCTGACTCAATCTCTTGGTGAGGGCATTAAAACAAGGTAGCTGTGGATGCTGTAACAGCAAGGGAGGGCGACTTCTTAAATTGCTTCAACTCGATCCCAAAGAAGACATACCTAGAGAGAAAACTCTACCTTGGGTTTCTCTTGGCCTCTGCCACAGGCTTCCGGGTAATGGAGGGCAGGTGACTAAAATTTTTTTACAGTTGTCCCCTAAGTGCATTTTACTCCCAATTCATTCCATTCAGCTAAGCAAAAGGAAATATTTGGGGCCTATTGGCAAAAACAGTGAACAACTCTCGACTGCAGTTGAAGGTCCCGGGTGTTCTCCCTCCAAGCAAGTCAGCAGAAAGGGGTCAGGTTAAAGGCTTCTCGGACCAACTTTCAAGTTTGCTGTTATGCTTGACAATTCATCTTGAACACCAGTAAGTCAGTTCCCTGTCTTGTGGGGGGACACTAGCAACACTCTCATCTCACACGGGCATTGTTAAGATACATTTTTTGAGCCTTGAAAAGAACGCCACTACAGAAAGTCTTCCTTTAAGGAAGCTGTCATTCCTATTAGAGGTAGAAAGTGAAATTCAGCCCATCTGTTGTGTACCGCTGTCCGATTTCAGCTTTTTCTCTCATACTTGTAAAATTCTTGAATGTGACAAAAAATATGACAAATTTTTTTTAAAGTTGCTCTTCAGAGCATGTGGCAAGTGATTCTTGGATATCCTTTTCACACTTTCAATGTGTGAGTGAAAGGATGTATGAAGAGACTTGTCTGCCTTTTCTTTCCTTTTCTTTTTCTTCATTCGAGCGTGTAATGCCTCCTTTCCCAGTATTACCCAGAGCCTTTCTGCGTGTGCCCTGTTGTCTGCATTGGTTAGCTTTACTCTGTCAACTCAAAGTAGTGTTGATTAGGAAGCTGATATGGTTGCTAACAAGCTGTAATGTGTTGATTTCAGTCCACAAGACAACTTTTCTTGGTACTATTTACATTGATAGGGTAATAAAATGCATGGTTGATTTATTTTTTGGAAATTTGCCTTGCATCATCACTAGATGTAAGAATTGTTTGCATTCCTATAATGTGATCATCAAACAATGAACCAAGCAAGACCCACCAGCTCAGTTACCTTCTTGGGTACTGCTTAATAGTGACACTGCATTTGTGATGAAGAAACAGCAGTTTGAAACATCTCCTACTGATAGTGCCAGAAGAAAGCTGGAAAATCTCCAGAACCCGCTCATTTTAAAAACATTGCTGAATTTCTTTGTGAATATATGAATATACATATTGTGCTTATTTGAGCAATGAGGGTTTTTTCTCACTTGACTATATTTTCTACTTGCAATATATATTGGTTCAGAAAGAAATTAAAGCTTACCTCATATCAAGAAGGGTGAGAGGTGGTAATTTCAGTGTTATGTGTATTAAAATAAGGAATTTATATTTTTTATCTATATTCCATTTTGAAAATAAGGGAGAAGTTGGAGAAAAGCATACACGCCATATTAAGCATGTCTGAATTTTCACTGTAATGGAATTGTTCCAGAAGCGAAGGATACTGCTTAGAAACATCAGGACACTGATTAGAAAACAGAGTAACAAGTCAGTAAAATCGAAAGGCCTGATTTCTACAAGAATTGCAGCCCCTTTTGTGTTAATAGAAACAAGAACTAATTAGGAAACATGCTTTTGTATGCAGTCACATGTGGAGGAATGACTGTACCCTTATTTATTTTAGGTGACATTCTGTATATTTTCATCTGATGTTGGTGGGCAAACCAGAAAGATACTTCAGGCTTTGGGAAGAAAATATTAGTGTCCCAGATCCTGCTGCCACCTTCCAACAAGCAGCCAAGGAGGCAGGTACCCACCTGAGCAGTGTCTAACCTGGCCTTACCCCTGCCAGTGACTTCTTTTCAGCTTTTGTCATTGCTCAGGAAGGACAGTCATAATCAAAATTACAGAAGGACTTAGAAGGAAACAAGTTTGAAGGCCATGGTGAATTCATGGATGGATAAATGGAGAAAGACTTCCTCTTTTTCCTCCATTGTTGAGCTGTCAGTCAGCCAAAACAAATTAGAAAGTTATGACCCATGAAAAGCCAAGAGAAGGCAGTACATTAGAAAAGCCCCCTGATTACAAACCCAGGTGAACTGCATGCAAATTTAACAATGTTATTATTGCTCAGTGAGGAGGATTTCTTGGGGAAAAAAGGCAATAAGCACAGAAATATCCTTGGGCGAGTGTTAGTCTCTAGTGTGACCTGAGCAAACTCGGTTTTATTGTGAGCCATGTTAACAAGGAGCTGAGCCTATAGGACTTGTAATAGTAACAAAAAAGCAATTTATGCAAAATGGGGGCAATCCTCATCTTATAGTATCTAGAGAATATGGAGTTTTATAGGTGATTAATTTTTTAAAAAAAGCACAAAAGAATAAATCGTTTGCATAAGTTATTTAAAAGGTTTTTAGTACGCTGTGACTGTGAAAGTATTAAGAAAACTAGAAAGGGTATGGCACTTGAGGAAAAGGCAAGGCATTGTGGGAATCTAGTGTGATATAAAGCAGGATTCATTTATGTAATTATTACAGAGACACTGTAGTCATACAGTAGTTAAAAATTATGCCATGAGTCCCCAAAATAAATCTGTCTTCATGGAGACAAGGCTTTACCTTTTTTACTTGGTGTTTTTATTGAAACCACAATAAATCAAAACATATAAAGAAATTAATAACTATTTCTAAAATGCTGTAACACTGTTCTGGGTTTGTTTTGTCTTGGGTTTGTTGTCTTTTTTTTTTTTTTTAATTCATAACATCTTCAAAATGATTTAATCTAGGCATTGCAAGCACAGCCACTCTGATCAGAATTGCATACTGCTACCTTCATGTATATTAATCAAAATTGAAAGACATATAGTTTTACACTTTGGAAAGCAGTCAGTAATTCACACTGAGTGGTCCATCTGATATGCGTAGAAAGAGAACACAAAGTATTAAATCAGCATTTAATATCAGATTTCTTTAAGTGTGTAAACTTAGCTATCTGACATCATTAATCAAATTTGGTACATTAGGTCATAATATTTACATTTCTTTTTAAAGTAATAAACAGTCATATTTCCTGTTACTATACAAAATAGTAATTATGGTAGAGGCTTTCAAAAGAACTAAAGCAAAATGGACACCCTGGGTTAAATCAGCCTAGTTATGAAAGCTGGAAACAATAAAGGATTTTTGGATTTCAGAAAGTAGTCATGGGGACTTCCACACAAATGGGGGTTTTTTTAAAAATGGATGTCCATGTTCATATTGCCACTTCTGAGGTGCTGAAAGCCTTTAATCACTTGTCATTTAGTTCAGGTTTTTAAATCCTTTATCCATTTTTATGTTTCTGCAGAGGCACCAAAGGATTTTGGCCTAAGGGAATTTAAAAATTTCCTCTAATCAGGAATAACCACCAAACACTACTATTGCTTTGCTGTAGACACAACACAGTCAGCAGATTCTTGAAAATATTAAAGTTAGAAAAGTTAAAAGCAGTATCTTTCAAACTTATTAGTAAGATCAGGCCTAATTGATACACACTCTTAATGGTATGGACCTCATTAACTCTGAATCAGTATCTTAGCTTTGGTTTCTCAGGCCCAGGCTCATGGAGGTACCTCTCCATCCCATGAGACAGATCCCTAATCCAGGGCTGTGCCTGAGACTTTACACCTACCCCCATGCACTTGGTGTTTCCTTCTGTTTTGCTCAACCAAAAGTGGTATCAAGTGCATGGTATGAAGGGGAGAGGGAAAGGATGTGAAAAAGCCCTGCAGGTATCAAGGCAAAAGTCTGCTGCCCTCAGCTCCAGATCAGGATGTGGCCCCTGTAAAGTAGTGACTGGAGGATCATCTGCTGTATTTCAGTGCTGAGAAAACAACAACCATATTTTAACTAATCCCTCAGATTTATCCCTGGTTAGCAAGACATTGCTGATGATTAAATACTTGCAGAATATATATGTAATCAACTTTTCACCCAAATTTTATAGTTTGCAGAGAAAGTGGTAATTGGATAATGTTAGGAATGTTCCTTCAAAAAACTGCTATCATGAATCAAATAGTAGCAGCTTTTTTAAAGCTTGCTCCTGTTTAAAGGCTTTTTTTTGTTTTCAGTCTAAAATATTTATTCCAGATTTCAGTTTTAGAACAAGAGCAAATTATTCCTGCAACTAAGTAGTTTATAGTTTCCTTTAATTTATTCCATCTCTGTCATTATATTGTCCTTGAAACTATTTTCTGTCACTGTCAAACATGATAGCCTCAGGACAGAAATGAAAGTGAGATAATATATCTCTATGAGCTTTTCTGGTGAAATGTTTTTAAAAGTTTTCAATGCAGCCATTTGGATTTAAGCAGAAGATGAAAGAACAATGAAACTAGGAGATTAAAGGAACAAAATCAATTATTTTAAATGTTATTATTCTAACATTCCAATATTAATCCTTGAACACCATTATAATCGTACCAAATGATTTATATAAGTAACAGAAAAATTATTTTATATTACTTCTTCTATTCCTCTGTGAAAAATAATGTCTTCTATCAGTATCTTTTCTCATAATTAAGATTCCCAAAAATGTGTCACTGTGACATTTTTCTAAATATGATCTTAATAAGAGGCTTAACTTTAATGTTCCCTAAGATTATCCAAACAATTCCTAAAAACATATAATACATTCATTTTCAGAAATCAATGTAAGTTCAATGTGTGTTGTTTTTCCATGTCAGAGATAACCTAAATAAAACAAGAAAATCCAAAAAGTAAGACTTTCATTGTTGCAATAGTGTGGGAGAAAGAGTGAGGGGCAGAGATTAGAAGATTTGTGCTTTCCCTGTACTTTTTCACTGTGTGTGTTATAGGATTTATCATTTATTTCTCATATGCTAGCATTTTAAGAGGGGTGAGTTTTTTGTTTCTTGGGTTTTTTTGGTTTTTTCCCTCTTTTTAACCACTATTACATTTTCTAGACTGGAATACTTGTCATTTAAGCCTTGAATTTCCACAGACTGACATCCTTAGAGGTAGATTGACTGGCTGACTCCGAGAAGCCATGTCTTGTATTTCTGGAGACGTGATTCAGGCATCCTTGCAATGGTCTGAGTGTTGCAATGTTTTCTTTACACAAAATTACTCTTACATGTTTGTTTGCCTTTTTCTTTTCTCCTTCCTTAGAACTAGCTACTTCATAGACACCTGGAAAAAAGCAAATAAGCATATTTCCTCCTTCAAAAGGGTGCAAAGAAGGACTGGTTCAATAAAGTCAGTGAGGATATTCAGAGGTTTTACTCCTTTAACTCACCTCAAGTTAGCCATGGCGTTTCTTCATCCCTGTATTGATAACATTGCTGATGAGCCAGAAATTAATATGTGATAAATGGTTCATATAAGATTGGCGCATTTGTGTGTAGGAGCTGTGAACACAAGTCCTCATCTCTACCCCTGGGACAAGCAGTCATTTTGTGCAAACAGGGTGGAAGACCCCATCTATTTTGTTGATCTTATCACAATACATTTTCCTCATCCAAATGAAAGTTTGCTATGCAGTTCTTCTCTTAAATTACCACTTCAGCCACTTAACAATTTCCATAACAGTGATTACTATCACTACAGAACAAGAACTCTGGCGGGTTTCAATCTCTTCCTGAAGAATACTGGTTGGGTAATGTGAAACAGAAGAAAGCAGTTCAGTTTACCTGCTCTTCTACATGAAGGGACATTATATGAGTGTGTGTGCATGCAGGTATGTATGTTCATCCCTTTAAAAACAAGGAAATTCCAGTGGTGCTCAAAATTTTTCAGTCACAGCTGGTTTACTTGCCTTACAGAAACACATGGACACACAAACATCTACATCTATCTTTATATAATTACATGCATTTCTATATTCATGTACAGACATGTATGTTTTAACATATTCACAAAAAAAATGTAGCTGCGAGTGCATATGTTTAAAGTTGCAAATAACTGCCATATTAATAAAGCAATTGCAAAGACCTAAAATGTAGTCTTGAAAGGAACTACATGCAGTTTTACATTGTATGGGCATGCCTTTTTCAACATTTCTTTACTGTCAAAAGATTTTATAAATCATAAAATCATAGAATGGTTTGGGTTGGGTTGGAGGGGACCTTAAATACTGTTTATACTTAAATACCTCACCATGAGCAGGGCCACTGGCATGAATCTTGAACGTTTTCATTTCAGAACCCCACACAGAGGAATGTATGTCTGATACTTTATCACATGGAAGTAAAATATTTCTCATAAAGGAACATGTAAATGCTAACTAGTATTTCTTAAATGGTTTTCCTAGTTAAATGAGAAGTAGTTATCCCAGCATTATTTTAAAACATGTTTCAAAAAGAAAAAAAATTGCGCAAAGAAATCTTTTTGGAAGTGCCTAGTAGATGTGGATAGCTCAGTATCTGGGCATCCCGACGGGGAGATGCTGCCTTTTAGGGACACCGGTAACTTGTGCCTCATCTCAGCAGTACTGAGGATGCTTTGTGTCTCCGGGAGGAACAAGGGAGAGGCCAGGAAACAAGGATGTTCTTACAAGAGGTTTAGAAAATGCCAGCAGATGGCATGCACGAGTCCTCAGCAGTGGGGTTTGCATGGCGGGGGGAGGAGAGTTTTGAAACAACAAGACTTTCTTGAGTGTCCCAGATGACTTACTGTGAACACCTTGTGAACGTGACTCTAAATATCAAGATTTTTGAAGAGGTTATGCTAGGTAAGAAAAAGCAAAAGAGCCCCAATCTAATGAATATATTTAGGAAAGGATTTGTCTGAGTCATTAAAAAAAAAAAAAACTCTGCTATTCTCAGAAAGCTCAGTTCCTATTACAGATACAGATTAAGGATTCTATTTGTACACACTTTTTGATCTGCACACTTGTCTTTGTTGCAGTTTTTAAAAAACACATTAAAAACATCAGCATTGCAAAAAAGGTTTAAAAGGAACTTGTCTTCTGAAAGATGTTTGTTTCATTGATGTTTGAGTTTGCACAGAAGAAGTAATAGAAACTGCATCTCTGATCACTGGAAAATGGATTCTAGTCAAAGGCACCGAGTGTCCTGACAGTGTGATGCGGTGTCTTGCTCTCTCTCACTGCCAGACTCAGCTACAGAAACAGCATAATTATATGAGTAGCAACAGTTCCCCTTATCTAATATGAACACTTGCTACTGTTAAGTGCATTTCAGTGTGCTAAAGGAGTAAGAGAGAATTAAAACTTATGCTGAGTTTGTTGGGTAATTTAATCCGAGGGAGGTTGTTTTCCTATTGGGTTTGTGGTGGATTATTTTGTTCGTATTGTTGGGGTTTTTTTTAATTCTACACATTTGAAAATGTGCCAGCCAGCCCAAGTGCAGGTGATGATGGCAGAGGCAAGAGATCCTGCTGCCCAGGGCATGCCTCCTGGCCTCCTCTGGGCACTCTTTGCTTCCCTGAAAGTAAAATTTCTGTTCTGCCTGACTCCTTGCACCACTGCCATTACCATGACCTTCTGACTGTGGCATTTGAGAACTAATTTTTTCAAATAAATTCAACAGAAAATTCTCCATTTCTCTCTTTCATTTCATAATTAGATTTCCCAAGTGTAGACTTTACCAGCAAATCAGTCTAGATATCTTCATGCTATTTGTAAAGACAATCAACTAACACTCCAAATTCCTGATCTAAAGCTTATTAACATCAAGGAAGGTTCTTCTAGAGAAAACTCTGAATAGTATATGAGGCAACCAGAGTAATAATTTTCTAAATGACCAAACCCATGAAGCTATATGGATATTCAAGTCACAAAAGTGAAGCAGTTGTAATGATATTAAGAATTAGTGAGCTTTTGATATTAAAATATCTAGCTGGTTCAGTATAACTACAGTTACTTCCAAAGCATCTCACAGAATCAGTGAAACAACAAAGACCTCTGGAGAAGACAAAAAACCAAATGTTTGAGTTATAGTAGGAGGAACTGGAGAAAATACAGCTAAGAATGATGAATCAAAATTCGTTGTGTATTGAACAACCTAATTACAGTGATTATGGGTTTTGTCATTGCAGAGTTGATGAATATTTTCTGGAGCAAATGGAAATTTCCATCCCACAGTCATTGTAGTTGTTTAATATTGCTGTATGTTAGTGTCTTAGAGGACGGTGATAGTATCAAATATAAACAGATTACTGTAGACGATCACCAGCCAAAAACAACAAAGAGGCCAGATTACATCTGAGCCTTTTGATCATCAAAGCTTTAATATGCTTTATACACTGTTTCATAAATTATGAATGTGAAATGGTTGTGGCAATAAGATCAAGGCTTACATATTGTTGTAGTAATTATTTCAAAATTAAATATAAGTAAACATATTTAAAATTAATGTATTTATTATATATAACGCCCAACGAGCCAAACACAAAGAAATAGCTGGGAGGAGATTTATCATCTGTAGGTCACTTGCATCCTATTTGTAATGATTTCTTTCCTGCACTAAAGAGAAAAGCTAAAACAATTTCATAAAAGCGTCATCCAGTAAAAGATAACCCCTTCTTTGGAATTATTTCTAATTTGTTGCAGATCTTCAGAAGGAAATATGACAGCACCAGGATCTATTTTTCCCTTTTAGTTTCACACATGCTGATTTACATATTTTGCTGGTCTTGTTGAAATAGAGTACCATCTTCTGTGAACAGAAGAGACTTCATTAGCAGCAATAATACCAGCAGTTCAAATCAGAATACATAAAATTCCTTATTATTTCACATTATCACAAAATAGGCATCTTTGTCTCTATAAATAAGTCAAAAGCATCAAGGTTTGGACACTCATTTTATTATCTGTATCTAGACTTCTAAAGAAAAATAAGAAAATAGAGATCAATTTTTAATGCCCTGCCAAAGAAATTTAGGTGAAGGTTCAATGAAGTTAATCATCCTTTCCACAATAATGAGGAATTAATACTCAAATCATCTACATTTGATACACTTTATATTCAGAAATGTCATTTAAATGTTAAAACTGCAAGAATGATGGGACCTCTCACGCTAATATTGATCTAACGGCTTCAGCTCAATGACAGTGTCAATTACTTTATCTTTTTATATATATATGTGTGTGTGTGTGTGTGTATATATATATGTAATATGAGAGGTACTCATGGTGTTAGAAACTGCACAAGAGAGATAAGTCCTCCTTCCAAAATTGAAAAAAAAACAAAAATTCGCGATTTTTTTTCATTGTAGCTGAATAAGGTTTTAATGCAAAATGTTTACAGGCTTTCATTACAGAAATTTAAGAAACAACTTACCTGTGCAAACTTTAGATTATTTAAGAAAATTGGTTTGGGCATTATTCAAAAATCCACTACAATTTTCTTTCTATTTTTATGGTTGGAACTATTGTTCCCTTCACAGTTTTTTCCTGTTTCAGGATACTGTAACTTACCTATCACTGGCAGTCCAATGTCTGCATTGTTCCATTCAAATTCACCCCCTGAAAACGCTTATGGTTGTTATTCCTTCTCTCAGTCCTTGCAGAAAAGTGAAAGAAACTCAGCATTCTGCTCATTGTTTGCACTATGTAATTTTATCTCTTCATTAAATATGTCCTCGCTATTTTATATCAGGCCTTTGCCAAAGAACATTACTTTTGGGTGTAGATCACATCCCAGTTTATCACGGGGTGGTGTTAGGGAATAGTCAGGCAGTGGTCCAATAAGCTCACACACAGCACTTCAGCTACCTATATCTAAATAGAGACTACAGAGACTTGTTGAAACCTGGGTCAATGAAGCACAGGTAAAAGATGCACCAAGTGTCTGCCTGAGCATCCCACTACTGCTTGGAGGCACTTGTCTCCTGCTTTCTCAGCACCTTCCTGAATGCGCCACAAGGCTGGTCAGGTATTGCTCAGACAGTGCCCAGCCTGCTATGGGTACCAGAAAAAATCTCCAGCAGACCAGCTACAGAAAACAGGGTTTTAATTCCCAGGTGTTCATTACAACAAAGCAAAAACGTGTTGATTGTTCTGAACATTTTCTTGTGAACACATTGAGAGTAGTGTCTAAAACAAATCCTCTGAGCTGCAGCTGCTTTAAACTGATTACACATTTATTAGTAAAATACTTGCAATAGTAATGTCAAGCCTGAACCGAAGGACAGGTCAACAGAAATTTTTTCCACAAACCCAAATTGAATCTCAAACTTTCTCAACAAAAATCAGAACACAAACAAAAGTGTCGCCTTATTGGAATGTGACAAATTTTTCATTGTGAAGGTCTGAAGACCTTTCCATTGTGGGAGCGGTTGGTGCTGTGGGAATGCGCCTCCATAGCTCTGTGATGCTCTGGAAGATCTGTGGGGATTTCTCACAGTGGTTCACAGAGTACCCTATTACTCCCAGTGGCCCTTTATATCAATTTCTCGCCTCTTCTGTTGAGTTTCAGTGTGCCCTGGGAGTGACTCCAGAGCTCATGTGTCTGCACCTTGGATAAAACTTCTTCCCTCATGCCTGTCATTTGGCACCTTCTGGTTTAAAATGTTGCATTTTTTATGAGAACCACTGAAGGACAGCATGCAGCTTGTCTTCACATCCTGGAAAATGGTTGAAAAGAAATCTCACATCACAGTCTCTGAGATATTTATGGACATTAAAAATGTTATGCACAGAAATGTGTGCCCCTCTTGAGGTAAGGGGCTGTGCTGTCCCTTCCACCTCATGTGTGGGAACATGCCGGATCTGTCTGAAAACAGGATGAAAGAAGGTGGCTGGTCCTTTTTGCCTGTTCACTGGCAATATGGGGGATATATGGAACTGGCTTCGTAGTTCTGCTCTCACTGACTTTCCTGCACACAGACATGCATATTTCTTTTAAAACTCCACAGGTCTTGTCTCCCTGTGATGCATTACCCTCTATTTCATCAGAAGCGGGAAGAACAGTTCTAACTGAAATGAAAAGGCCAAGGCACTGAGAAATGTCACAAACAGGAGACCTTTCTCTACAGGACACATTCTAAAATTTGTTCCTAAAACATACCAGTGCAACGAGAACAGAAGATGCCTCACAAAATACAGTAAAGCAGAGCATACACGGAATGGCACCTTTAAAAGGACAACTTAGCTACTTAAATACTGTAGTCCTTAAAATCTCTGATAATAAGTATTGCTGCAAGAATCCAACTCTGTGTATTCCTACTAAGACCCACAGCTATACCTTCTACTGCCACTTGCTAGTCAACCAGACAAGTTGTCTCTCAACTTCCCCTCTCTCCCCCTGCATGGGTTAGAAGAAAACAAGCATTGCTGCAGCTGGTCTTTGCTTCCAGTCTTCTAATGACCTCTTAGGTCCTTTGAAAGACATCTGCTGCATATGCTCCAATATTATGTTGAGATTCATAATTATGTCTTCCTACTGGAAAAAAAAAATCACAAGTAAATATGGTAAATGCTGAATGAATTTAATGTGTTGCATACAGCACTACAGAAATGATCTCCTGGGAGATTCCCCTGTGTAAAAAACGATCCTCAGAGATATGACACAACAGTAAGCATTACTGGAGAAACCTAACAGCTTTTATACAAGAGATTAAGAGTTAAGTCTTCATTAAGGACTGAGGAATCCTGCTTATATTGAATAATGTCCTTGTTACCTTGAAGAAAATAATATCATTGTAATCACTGCAGGTGGGAGAATGAACTTGCTTGGACATAATCTTTTCTCTAACTGATTACTCAAATGATAACTTGTAGGTTTGCTGATGACTGGCAAGAACCTGCCCTGAAATCAGGGAGTAGGGTACAATTATTAAATTATTTGATCCTGTCCTTCATTGGTATGTTGGCCTCAAGCCCATACAGCAAGGATCAAGTTTCTTTTATCTAATTAAGGAAGAATTTAAGGGGTTTCTTTTCTTTCTAGGTTGCTATGGAAGTCACTGTTTTAAAGCAAATATTTCATTAATATTCATTTATTTACTCATTAGGTTGTAAATAATAGGAACTGTTGTGCTGGAGTTCATAGTGAGAAGCGCCTCCTGAAAGCAATGTCTCAGGTACTGAGTGGTAGCTACTCTGTGCAGCAGGGATTCGGCAGCAAAGTCATCGTTTGTCTTAAAAATTACTGTACTAGGGTTTCATGCTTCTCCGAATTTGGGTTCTAGAGAATAACTGATAATCCAATACAATCCAAAGGGACTTGTTCATCTATAATGTAAAACCCAGAGAAACTGATGCTATCTTTTGTTACGAAGAAGTGTAGGCTTGACAAAATGACAAAGAAGAGGACACTGCGATCAACAAAGACAACCTACACACTCATTTTGATTTTTATTTTTTTTCATACAGACCAAGTCAAAATATGAACAAAAGGATGGCAATAATGATTTATAATTCTAGCGATCATGGTACCATATCTTTCACCTATAATATTAAGTAATATATATTTGTTTGCTCCTTACAAATAATTCAGACCCCATTGCTATGGCAAACAAAGTATTTTTCATGGCAGACCAGCAAGCTCACTTTCTGCTAGCCCATATAAGTTAGTATCTCCTCAGTTAAATTTTTTTTAGCTGAGTGAGTAATATGAGGTATTTAAAGTGCAGCAAGTGCTACTGAATCTGTAGTGATAGTCTATGACAGTGATAGTCTTCTGTGACAGTGTCTTCTATAATACATTATCCAAAAAACCGCCCTAATCTATGTAATGTATACTTGTGTTCTTTTATTGTGCTTACTATGTCTTAGAAATAGAACATATAAATCCATCTCTGACATTACCCGTGTAATAAGTTAATTATCTAGACACACTCAGAAATGGATTTATAATCCTGTGGTTTTTTTATCCTATTTTCCTTAAGTGAAGCCTCATACATGAGTAACCAGGGTATCTCACTTTAGCTTCTTCATAGAAAGTGTGGGTGTGTCTTTTGAAGAGTAACACCAAGTGCAATGTTGTTGACCAGATGTATGTTATGCATGCCATTTCCCATGGAAGGATGTGACTGCTCAGACAAAACTTAATACAGTTCACCTCCTTTTGCAGCAAATTGATCCTTTACCATTGTATCAGTCCTGAAAAATCTTGTCTAGCCAGTCTCATTTTCATTGCCTTTATTTCAAAATTCTGCCCAATCTTCATTTGCATTTGTCATATCCTACCTAACATCTTTTGTGCTCTTTGCCACAGACTGACGCTTCTTTCAGATCTTGCTTTTCCACTGAGGATGTTACAGTGTTCCAGACTGGGATTTTTGTTAGTTCTTGTGTCAAAAAATGCTGAGAATTTACTGCTTCATTGATAGTCTCTTCTTTACATGTGTCTTGCACATTAGCTCACTAATTCATGAATATCAGAAACACATACATCAGCCTTGCAGGAAGTTTTGGGTTCTCCCAAACACTGTGTTGCCCTGTATCATTCCTCTCACACCATGAAGTGTATTGAATTTCTTTTACACCTGAAAGCTGATGTATTCCTTCTAGCTATATCAGCTGGTTAAAAAAAAAATCTTACACTGCCTAAAAGCATCCTCTAGTATTTAATCAACAACACTAACTATGTCAGGGATTGTTTGGATAAACCTTTTAAATGTAAAAATTTTAGAGAGACATAGGTACCAAACTTGTTTAAATAGGTCCTACATTTTTACAGTTTATAAGCTGTGTATCTTTCCCTCCCTCTGAGACTAGCATTTTTCTTCCTATTTTTAGTGATAATTTTGGAGACGGAAGAGCTTTCAAAATGTCCATAACATTTTAACTTCTTCTCCCAGAAGAGATAAATTCCAGCAGAAGTGATCATTTTTATCAGTGGTGCAGTTTCATCTCTCCTACATGCATTGGATTTTGTTCTTCTGGCATTTTCTCACTCTCTCTTTTAATGTCCCATTATCTTCTACCAGGAATTCCATGGTTTTTAGTGTAACATATTAAGTGCTGCAGAAAGAAAAAAATATGTATTCCATTATATTACAAGTTCATCCCCTTTCACTCTCAGGGAATGTCATTTTCATAACATTTCATCACTTTCAACCTACAAGTATGGTAAGTGTATTTTGTTTGGGGGGTTTCTTTTTTTTTTTTTAAAAAAAAAGTGGAGGGTAGGAAATGCTGCTTCATGCAATATGGCCTGTGAAGCTGAACTGTTGTCATAGCTGGTATCTCATTTTAACTTTGCAGGTCTTGATGAAAAAGGATCTGAGTTCAGGCAGTTATTGAGCGTATGCTCCAGTGACTGCCAGATTGATGCTTCTGTCATACAAGAATGTGACAATAGTTGCTATGGGTTTCCTGATTCGGTTAATTAGATTTTTCCCTGTATAATTAGCACATCTTTAGACTGAACTTCAAACTATGTCACCAATTTATTTTAAAATTAGAGAAAGTGTTGGAGAGGATTTTATTCCCCTCATTTCTTGTAAATGTCTGTGCTAAGACCCACTAGGAATATCACAGAGCAAAATTGTTAAGAGGTCAGTATATGATGTGGAAACAGGCTGTTTGACCTAGTTTTGGCTGTGGCTCAGACATCTGAGCTCACTGAAGAGCGGCTGTGAGGAGAATCTCTCTTTGTTTCATTTTTCAGGATTGAGGTGAAGCTAGTGGGAAAGAGTGGGATAGCTTTGCAATTATATGAAACAGCTATTCAGTTCCAGAGGTCATAGCAGACACAAAAGTATTATAGCACAAGGAGGACTAGCTCACTGTACAGGGAGGGAAGGAGGAAAGCAGCACTGCAGAGCAAAGGAAGGTACATACACGGTATGAAACTTTCTAAGTCGTCTAATTCATGTGGGTAACCACAGGAGTTCAAAAGCCTTTGCTTTGTCCAGTAAAGTTTCTATCCTTTCATGGGCTCTTACAGAACTATTGTAAAACTATCAAAAGTTCAATTTAAAGAAGCGCTGTGTTCATACTACACAACATGACACAGATACAACAGGAATGCTGTTGGGAATATTTGGCTGAGGTGGCATAGTTAAACTGGAGTTCACTCCATAAATCCTCAAACCTTTATTTTTAATTATTTTTAACATAAGGTTTGCTGCTGCTTTAGGTTTAAAGAGTATAACGTATGCAAAGAAAAATTTCTCATTTTGAGAGGCTTCTGAAAAACATGTCAGCAGTTTGCATTAGCTGAAGCTTTGCTCTGTGCACTGCAGCAGCTCCTGAAAGATTTCCTATAGGATGTGGCACACCAACAGAGAATTGTTTAAAAGGATATTCGCGTGACGATACATTTCAGTGAAGTAGAAAAGGGACAGTGCTAAGGGAATAATGGAATTGTGATATCCCCATGTGTGACATGAACCAAAACACATCAAGGGTTGAAGCATCCTTCATGTAAGTGGAACATGTCTGGAGAAGGGCAATGAAGCCAGTGAAGGGTCTGGAGCACAAGTCTTATGAGGCATAACTGAGAGAATGAGGATTGTTCAGCCTGGAGAAAAGGAGGCTCAGGGGAGACCTACTTTGCTGAAAAGAAGTTGCAGAGAGGTGGGGTCAGCCTCTTCTCCCAGGTAACTAGGAACAGGACAGAGGAAATGACCTCAAGTTGCACCAGGGAAGGTGTAGGTTGGATACTAGGAACCATTACCTCACCAAAAAGGTTATCAGTCATTGGAACAGCATTTCTAGGGAAGTGGTGGAATAACCATCCCTGGAAGTGGTCAAAAGTTGTGTGGATGTGGCACTTGGACATATGGTTTAGCAGTAAACCTGGCAGTGCTGGGTTAATGGTTGGACTCAACAATCCTGGAGGTGTTTTCCAACCTAAACAATTTTAGAGTTCTGTGATCCTCGGTGCTCCCTCTGGCACCATAGGATCCATGGGCTTGCTGGTGTCCCTGCAGCAGGTGCACTGTGCCACTCACTGAGCCTCCTCACACCCTCCTGCTTTCCCTGCCTTTCCAAAAACACGGGATATTGAGCATGACTTCTCTGCCTTTATGGCAACAGAAGTTCGAGTAAGCAGCACTGAAGATAGGGCTCCGTAACACACCATCAGTCCAGACTTTCCAGCGGGAAGTGACAGGGAGCTCTGCTTAAATGCAGGTACCACAGAAGAGGCCAGGTCATAAATCTCGCCTACATTTTCTTTTAATGTGAATTAATGTTTGCTACTGTTGGAACACAGCTTCCATACTGGAGCAAAAGGGATGACAATAAAGACAATAAAGAACCTGCTGTCATTTCAAGACATCAGATTGTTCCTTCTCTCTCAGACAAAAAAGCACTAAAATCACTTTTGTAGCACAGTTTTATGCCACTACTGGCTGCTTTTATAAACCTTACTGACTAAACTTTAATTAATCCAAAACTATGATTTCAAAGCAGAAACACTGGAACTAACAATGCTTGCGTAAACACAGACGGTCTTGAGAAAAAAATGACAAGAGGTTTTGTGAAAGGCAAAAGGTAAAAGAAGTTGACACACTTAGGATGTCTTACTTTCCTTTAAGAAACTGTTTTGCGTGTGTGCCTTGAAACATATTGATATCTCCAATTCTCATGTTATTAATTTAGTTTCATTGCACATACTGGTCTGTAATGGGGAGAAATTTGTGTTAGTCCTTACTCCTATGAACTACAACTTCCAATTATGTTCTTCTGCTATTTAGTTCCCAAGAATATCTTCAAAGTTTGATAATAATTTATATTGTCTGTCTATTAAGTCACTTTTATAGGATCCCACATAACCAGCACCTGCTTACATGAAGCCTGAAGACTGCTTTGGGTGTCTGTGAAGGCCATTTGATATCTGCCTTCTTTTATGGTTGACCTTGAAGGGGAGTTCAGTTTGGTAATTTATGGCAAACAGCATCCAGGAAGACCCATTTGCAAGATTCACTGTCACTTAGTGCTAAACGATCGCTCCTGACTCTGAAGACAATCTGAGTCCCTGACAGGGCAATCCCATAAAAAATATTGCTTGGCCACCCAGGTGTCTTTTCCAATTATCTGGAGTAGAAATTAATACTTTTAAAAGCTGTTGTTTTTGAAAGGTTATTCCAATTTATTCCAGTAGTTTCTTTTACACATTATGATAAATTGGTTTATTACACAGTTATTTTCAATGTCAGCTTTTTAGAAGATTGAATCATAATGTTGAAACATTAGAGTGAATGGCAAACATATTATTTTACAGCTGAGTAATATATTCCCTCTAAAAAAATTGTGCTCTGTTTTTAATAACAGGTAATTTTATGATTGTATTGCTTAATGCTGTTTCCCCACAATATCTATTTCTATGTAGTAAGGACTGGAGGACTTTCTCTCCAGTTGTCAGTGATAGCTTGGACAGGACACAAAATATATGGAAGTACAATAATCCAAATTGCGAGCTGTGATTTTAAGTATAAGAATTCATGATTTCTCAGTAGGAGTTTAATATATGGAGCAGCTCCAGGGAGAATAAATGGTTAGGCTCACTTTAGTGGGCTTCTAAATTTAGAAGCAAGTTTTTTAATGTCATGTTTTCTTCTTTGATTTTTTTCTTTCAGTGATAATCTCTGGGTGCTATTTTTGTTCCCCAAATCCTCTCCAACAGATCTATAAAAGGACTGTAATTAGCATTTTAATGGGAATAGTTGAATCTCACTGTTTCCCTACAGCGAGCATATTCCTATTTATGTAGAGCTCAGCAATACTCAAAGACATAAGAAATTCATAGTTTCTTTTTTTTTTTTTTTATCTCATTCATTCTCTAAGTTATAAAAAATTCATACTTTATTTTTTTTTTTTTTTTTGGGGCGTTTTTTGTTTGGTTGGTTTTTTTGTTTTATTTTGGAAACTGGAAGAGGAGGAGACGGGGTGAGGGAGGAGAGGAATCAAAGCTAAAACTCTCATCCTTTTAGACACTATAGCTGCTCATAGAACAGTTTCTTTTTCCAGCATGAATTACAAATTTTTTGGCTCTCTATCATCAGTTCTGCAGGTGGCTGAATACTTTGAACTCCTATTGACTTCTTTCACAGCACAATAAAGTTTCCATCCTGAGGTACACAGCAATGCCTCATGTAGTTTTTAATTGGAACAATTATCTCGGAATGGTTCAGTACAAAGTACTATTTCAAAAAGACAATTTCCTGTAGGTAAATGGTGTCAATTTCAAAAGTAGTAGGTTACTGCTAATGAGTGTCTGACACTATTTTTCACACGGGCACATGTACAGATAAAGATTTGGATCTCAGCCCAAATGTTTAGAGAGTAAGACACCTACAGCTCAAATAGTCAGATAATGGCATCAGAAATAATCTTCTCTCAAACCCAGAACTTCTTCCCTTTCAACACCAGAAACTTCTGTTTGCTGTGAGGAGGGCAACCTACCATACAACCTGAGAACCTCACAGATATTGCATCCCCCATTTCCACAGGCTGATTTGCATGGCAGTGTGGAGGGTAAAGCCCTGATGAATTTATCTTCTGTGTGATATGGAGAAATAATTTAAGTCTATAATGCATACTGTTTGGATTCCTGCATCACACCTTAGCCACAGGTCCTATATAAGCAATAGTTTACAAATGGAATGGTTTTATGGATAAGAAAGAGGATCTATTGCAGGAGAACAGGCACGGCTCCTGTTGTAGTTGGGACAGGTTGGTGGCACTGTTTGTGTGAAATTGTGGATCCCACGTGTCTCTTAAAGGAAGTGTGTGCTCCAGCTTCGTCTAGGAACTCACTGGTGTGCTGCCCTCTTCACCCCCACAAGATTCGCACGCAGCCTTTGTGAATATTCCCAGGAGGCTGCTGAACATTGCTGAGCTGTGTCTGCACTTCAAGATTCCTGGTTTTAGCAGACCACGAATCAGTAAATCTGTGGCTATGTTGACTAGTCTATTCATTCTTAAGAGTAAATGCTTTCTGACTCTATTCTCTAGAAATGCTGGTAGCCAAGGGTTAGGAAAGATGTTTTTTCCCAGTCCTATCAATATTTTTTCCCCCTTTATCATATTAATATCAATGAAAAAGGTCATATGCCTGAAATTGAAATCCACATGGGAGTGATTTCCAGATATTTCTGGTTAAAACACCAATAATAAATAACAGTATATACATAGCAGCCTCTTGTTTTCCTGAATAACAAGATTTATCTCCTCTCAAGATAAATATTGTAGTTGGATTTAAATTGGTCAGAATTAATCTTGCTGGTCAATAAATCTTGATATTTCCCTCCACAGAGATCAATACCTGTTTAATATATCAGATTATTGAATGAGATTAATAAATGTAGCTCTGCATGAAGACTCTCATAAATGGTGAACAGTCCAAGTTTAGGAGGCGACACAAAGACTCACAACATACCATATGAACTGTTGAATTCAGTCATACTGAATTCATTTCAGTTGAATGTTAAGAAACTGCTGAACTGTGCATTAAATAAATTACTGTATTGCTCAGAGAGTTACAGTAAGATCTATTAAGTACTTATTTAAAGACTTGGCAACAGTGAACAACAATAAATAATTCAAGTAGCACCTCTAATCTTGTTTTCTTTCTCCTTAATTGGTTTTACAGCATTGTTTTGACATTTACCCTTGAATTTAAAAAAAAAAATACTCAGAAAGAAGAAAATGCATGCTGTGCACTAATCCAGCTGTCAATTGAGTACTTACATATTGATGCATCAGAACAGCACAGGAGCTCCATTCTCTCTTCAGAGCTAGCAAAGCCCGTTATTGGTGTGCAGTAGTATGGGTTTCTGGGCTTGCAGAAAAACTGACGTTGAGAACTATTTGTTTGTACAAATGTGAACGTATAAACATAAAATTATTTTTAACATATAGAGATATTGCATCACCATCTCAGTGAAACACCAGATGCATAAGAAACCGTGTCTGATCTATCACCCAGGGAGGCATCTAAACGCCAAAAATTTGCCAAGAAGGACAGATGGATCCAGGAGAGCTCAACAGCTGGAAAACTCAAGAAGTAAAGGACAGCCAACACTTTTGCTGTTCGGGTTTTTCCAGCCTATTGGGAACTCTGGAGTGATTCTAGCCTTCAGGTTTTAAATTCAAAAGGACTATGTCAGGTCATTCAGCTCTTAGAATCTGAGAAATCGTTGTTGGTTTTAGTTTTAATTAAGTTTACAGAACATAGGACATAATTAGGTTTTTGCAGTTTGTCAAAACTTTTTATCTAAAGTATTTTGTATTGACTGGCTATTTGATTCAAAATTATTAAATTTATAGACAGGATTTCTTCTTTTATTTTTTTTCTGAAGAGAGAAGGGAATAAGGAAATAAAAGCCACATACCTTCCTTTTCATGAGTTTTAATTTTACTACATAATTTTCTTTGACAATATATAAGATATACATTTGCACATGTGGGTGCAGTTAAATAAAAACATACATAGACGTATGAGAAATGGTATTATACTGTCCTTTTTTGAGCAATGTATGAATATATTCAAAGAATACATTTAGTGAACCCCAAATTGGTAAAAATATGGCACATACTGCATTTAGATATCATATTGACACCTCTTGGAACTTCAGATGGAAGTATTAACACTTTTGTCATGTACATATCACCTCCATGCATATTCATGTTGAGACTTCTATGCATAGTAAATAATTTTTTTCTGTCACTGACACAGTATGGGTTTGTATGTGCATCCACTGTTTAAAAATTACATTTTCCAACACAACCTTCTCTATCTTTTCTTCTAAAAAGTAAATAGATTTTTTTGAAAACATCTGTCTTACTGTGTACTAAAATACAAAAGTTCAAAACAAAGACACCATTAATCAATGTAAATCTGAAGAATATATTTTTAACACTCAGAAAAATGTAGAAATACTCTTCTCACTTATCCCAGCCTTCTTTTTAAGAGGATGCAATTTGAAAAAAAAAAACAAAAGAACAAAACAGTTTCCTTTGTGCTTGGGCCATCAGGGTGTTCCCAGAGGGCAAAAACCCTGCCATACCTTCCTATGAAGATATTCTACTGAGTGGTGGAAGACTGCAGTAAAATTAATAAAATCCCTTCTAACAGTAATGAATTTTCTTTCTTCATTGTGATATTTGGTTGAGGTGACTTATATTGACACCTCCCCAGTAAGTCCAGACAATAAGCGTAAAACCCACTGCTCGTATTTCCCATTCAATTTCCTGCATTTGTCTATAATAAACATCCTTGTGAAGCTTAATGTTAATTCACTCACCTATATTAGTTATAGTTAATATTTGACTAACCATTAAACATGAAACAAATCTAATTAGCTTCATCTCTGTTTTGAGCCAGGTTACTAATCATTCACTATTAGGATAAAGTAGCTTTTATATACCCTATTTAGCTGTTCTCAAGCAAAGACTGCATTGCTAGCTCTGCTGACAGCCTAGCTAGTGGACTGGGTTAAGTCACCTCAGTCCTCTTACTCCATTCCTGCATGAAGAAAGAGAAACATTTCACATTAAATCCTTAGAGCTTGTTGTGAGCTTAGGGAACAAAACCCCTTTACATGACTAGCATTTGCTTTGTAATAGTGTAATGGTCTCCCTGAAGGTCTAACCTCTCTTGGAACTGGCTGAAGAAGAACTGGGAATCAAGCCTGAATTAGTCAGTTACCCATTAAAACCTTCTCTCTCCAGAGAAAGGCAACCTTCCACGAGTGGCAGGTGTGACCTATGTGAAAATGATGCCACAGGCGGAGATGAACTGCCTTTGGAAAATACCTGTTACTCTCCATTGGGAGAGCCCTTGCACCTGGCTCACACTTGAAACCTAGGGAAGTAATCAGATACCTAAACATGTGCCCTTAATACATTTTGAGGTGCCCTGGAATACTGTAACTCTGTAAGGTGGAAGTCCTCTATCATTCCTGTGTCAAAGCTGTTAGCATCGTGCATGTATCTTGAATTACCATACAGCATCTCAATTGGTATTAAATGCCTATTCTAGGTACCTGAATTGCCCTTCAAATTTTAGGGCACTGCAGTGGAAAGAATTTTTCCTTCTCTCTATGTAGCAACCCATGAATCTCATGCAGAAGTGCAGTGTTATGGCCTTTGGATGAGAGAAGTCTTGAGAACACACTTACATACACAAAGCAATATTTCCTGGAAATTAAAAGTATTGCTAGTACACCACTGGTGTTTAACTTGTCTCAGGTAACAAAATTATTCATGGTAGTATGACTGAAGCAATAACTTTGTGGGTTACATTCTTAAAATAATTATTCTTGTCTGGCTTTATTTTCTTTCTTTTTTAAGAACATATTCTGTCTGCAGATACATGACTTGTTTTCTAAAAGAGTTCTTTCTCTAAAAGTAAATGAAATCAAATAATATTGATCTAATTGTGCACTTACTAATGACTTTCTCAGGAAAGCAAATAATTTGGGAAAAGCAGGTGACATGTTTGTAGTTTGGCCATATCTATTATCGTCTTAATTTCATAAAACTATAGGCTGACCTTGAATTGACCATGCATTTTACAAGCTCAGATGAACAGTCACGCAAACAAATCAGCTACCACTCAAGAGAGCAAAAGCAGTCAGCTGACCAGTCACTTAAATTCAAGAATAGATCAATCAAACTTAGAGATTTTGCATAGAGTTTTAAAATAAATCCCTACAGTGGTCTCTCTTTGCAGCTGAATTCCAGGCGCTCTGTGGTTTGGGCAACTGTCGTTTCCTTTGAATTTGCATTTACCAATTTAACAAGTTTAGTTTTCACATCCTTAGCAAAACATGGGATTGGGAGGCTCATTCTCTCAGATGGCCTAATTCAGCTCTCATTAAAGTCAATGAAATTACTCTGTTGGCTTAAGTGAAATCTGAGTTATATACTGCACACAGAACAGCTGTGCGGGATCAGCTCAAAAGTGCATTTACCCCAGCACCCCATTTCTGACAAGAAGAAATAAAGTGTGCTTCTGGAAGAAGTAATGGAAACAGGGCAAATACAGAATGATACTTTAACTTGTACCCTTGCTACTCCCAGCAATTTGCATTTCAGAGACTTTGTGAGCTGTATGTTGTAATCACTTCACTGTGTTGAACAGCTTTTGACAGATTTTTCATTGAAAGTCTTCAATCTGCCTTTGAATCCACTTATACTTTTGACATTCGTGGAGAGTTCCACAACTGAATTATGCCTTATTTGAAAAAGTACTTCCTTTTGTTTATTTTAAACCTCTTAATGATAATCTCATTTGGTTCTTCCTAGTTCTTACATCCTGAAAAATAATGAATAATCAGGCTCTTGTTCAGCATCTACATGCAATTCACAATTTTATAGACTTAAATCATATTTTCCTTCTACCAATATTCCTTTTTCAACCTGAAGAATTCCCGTTTATGTAATTACCTCTTACGGGAAGGGCATTGCCCAGCCTCCTTGAAAAACTTTTAATACTACTTGGTCCCATTTGAAGTGACACAACCAGAACTATTTGCAGAATTTAAGATGTAGATACACCAGGAATACACACAATGGTGTGATGTTTCCTCTCTTATTATCCCTTTTCTTTGTTATTTCAACTGCTTTGAGCACTAAGATGATGCTGGCATTTGGCACGCATCCATTTTTCTTGTTGGGTAAGAGCTGATATTCACGACTACGCTTTAGCTACATGTTTAAGATTATTCCTACTAACAACTATTATTTTGCCTTTTTTACCAGTGAATTTTGTCTGCCATCTCATTTTCCTGTCATTTGGTATCATGAAACACACAGAATCAATGAATCATAGAATGGTTTGGAAGGGACCTTAAAGATCACCTGGTTCCAACACTCCTGCCATGAGCAGGAACATCTTCCACTAGACCAGCTGGACCAAAAAAATCCTTCTTCCACTCCTCTTAATCAGGCTTTTTTTTGGACTAACATGAAATTTTTGTGATACCAACAGTTTCAGTCTTCAACCTCACAATTCAACACAGTTTCTAAGTCAGTTTTGTCTGTGTGTAATGACAAATCACAATACAGGCTCATCAGAAAGATTGATTGTTTATTAAACCTCTTCTTCAGAAAGAATTGGAATTTTTATGTAGTCATTGAGCTGCAGTTTTACAGTGTTCTATCTTCCCACCTGTCTGAGATGGGTTTCTGTGTGAATCCCAAATCTTCAAAGTTTCCTTTCTCTGATACATCCTCACCTGCTCTCTCACCCCAGGCAAGTGCTGTCCTTCACGCTATTAATTTGGGATTAAACCAGTGTTTAATTATTTCGGGGGCTATTGTGAGCATTCAGGGATTATGCCCTTCAGTCACTCCACCCAGCCTTATGCCAATCCTTCCAAGTGGCCACAGTCCCACCCTCCAGTGAAGCTGGACTCAGTTCTCTGCACTGACCATGAAAATTTTGCTGCCTCTGAGAGCCCTATTAGTACTGCCAACAGAGCTTGTCTGAGCAAGGCATTTGACACATTCTGGATGGGGTGGCACATTTTGTGCAAAACTGTTTCTAGTAACCTATTTGAACAAAAATAGGAAAAGATATATGAAAAAACAATGGCAAGAGAGTTAGTGTACCGTATACAATACTTGGTGAAAAAGCACAGCTGTATTAGGGACATCCCTGTGGGGATCTGTAACAACAACAAAATCCTTGAAGTTAAAACACCATCTAGCATGCTTTAATCAAAAGCCATGTGGACTTTTTGGATGCTCTCTTCCATCATTGCTGTGATTAACATCATCTGTTCTTTCTGGCAAGCAAATAAATAGATAACTAAAACATGGTCAGATACTCTTGCCTGAAATGTGACAAATATGTCTTGCCAGCAGATGAGAAACACCTCTTTCTCAGGGATTCACCAAAGTCAAAAACTTGTGAGGCATTTTTTAGTTTATTTGGCATGTGAAATTTGGGAGGTACACTTCTTCAGTAAAAAGCTGTCCTGTATGTGAGTATGTCTCCTTAATAAGAACTGATACCAAACACAACAGGCTATGTGACTTACTTCTTAAGATAAATGAAATGTGCTTTTTTAATCCCTTTCTTTCTGAAGACAAGGGGATTTACTTAAATATGCTGTCCATGTTTGTCAAGCCCTTATGCCTTCCTATTAATTTCTGAAATCCTTAACTAAACTTGACAGAAGGAAGAAGAGTCAGTGATAGCTACAAAGAGAAAATAATTTGTGTATAAAAAGTGGCTATTTTTGTTATTAGAATATTTGCTTCTACTATGTGGAAAGGTTGTGTGCCTGAATCAAAATGGAAAATATTAGAAATCATATTTAGGCTTAAAATATTGAGGCTTTATTGAATTTTGTTGCCTTCTTTAGAATGATACTTAGAGTGATGTATTAAAAAAACAACTCTGAATGAACAAAAAGAAATATTTAATTTTTTTCCAAACAAATCTCTCTGTATCTAGAGGTGAACATGGAAAGCACGGTGCAGACTGCACTGATTCAATTTCTGTGAAAGTTTTACATCTAATGAACAGCTTTTTGTCTCAGATGTGTTGTATCATATCCTCTGGGTTAGTTTATCCTTCTCTCCGACAAATTACAAGATTGTGCGGTGTACTCCACCTTGTAGGTGCAAGCAGCAACATCTGCAAAATAATGAAAGGAAAAATGTTTCAAGCTGTTAAAACTGTAATGGAGCCTACATTTAGGAACAGCCTTTATTAAAGGCTTCCACATATTTTTTCCTGTTAGAAATACCGAATTGCTAAGAACTGAAAACTGTATTTTTTCATGTAAATTTTCATGTTAAATATGAAACACAACTAACTCTATATGCCAATGAAAAGAGCTGTCATTTTATTGATAGCATGAAGCACAATGTATGTGAGCTTGTGTTTAAAAAAGTAATACTTTCTTTCCAGAGGCTTTTATATTTTAAAATGTGTACATTAAGATATCCTCCCAAAAGATAATGGTTGTTCATATGTTGGTTGTCATTTCAAAAAAAGGGGTCACAGTTCTCATCTAGTTTGTTTTACAGTCTAGATCTCAGACATCAACTTTCCATGGAAGAAAAGTTACCTAAAGATTGTAGATTATCTAATACCTTTTGCTGGCAATGAATTACGTAGACCTCTGATTTAATCTACCTTGGCAATTTCTATGACCCTGTGTTTCTTCTAATCTCTTCAATGTACCTTCATATCAATAGAAATCCTGAGAGTAGTGTCAAGAAAATCAAATTTATATTTGTAGGATGTCTAGCTAACGTAGAAACAATGAAAGGTGAAGGAAAAGAGTTTCTTATTTGTGTGTCAATGTGCTGCCCACAACGAGAGAGCACATTAACAGCATAGTTAACAATAGTCACTTAATTACTCTGCTTTCACAGTTGTTTTTACAGGTGCTTTCACAGCAATCCTTCCAGATATCCTTTCAGATAACCTTCATTCTTATAAAAAGCTTCTTCTTGAAAGCAAATATTTGGATAATTTTCTTTCTCAGAAATCCTACATTGAGTGAAATGACTTTGCTCAATGCCATGAGGGATTAAAATAAAAAAGAGTTTGGTTCATGCTAAGAGAAAGGAGTTTGTGCTAGAGGGTGAAGTCATGAAAATAATCCAATGTAAGTAAAATATGATGAACATAAACAAGAGGAATTTCCTCTGTAATGAGAGAAGGGACTCAGCTTTCTCTACCCATACAAGTACAAACACTTATTAATGTGTAGAGCATACATAAAGTATACCAGTAAAGGGGGGTAAAGAGATTTTAAGAGAAAATACTAATCTAAAACCTGCTATTGACAGTTGTCAAGATTATATTGTAGAGTAAAGTTTGGTAAGAGCTTTCAGATTAAAATTTTGAGCTTAATATTTGAGATAATGGCAAACAACTAAAAAACTAACATAAAGTTTTTTTCAGTCAGGAAAAATAAATCAGTTTCTCTTCAATGCTTTTTCAATAGAATTTTTCAGTCTGCCATGTGACTGGTCCCTCTTTTTCAAATCTTGTAGGTGGTCTGTGTATTGGAGTTGTCCCCAAGATGTCTGAAGTCATGCTAAAACCAAATTAATAATTTGCACACCTATAATGATTTTTACTTTCAAAAAGCAGGTAGTCATTGCCACTTAAACAGACTTTAAAAATTGAATATATTTAGAGCAGAGATGTGTTTTACTAGCAAAAGAAACAATTATTTAATGTTCCCTCAAATGCAATCAGGAAGAGATGATGAGACAATGTTCCTTTATTGCCTACCCCTTTGTGTCTTCAAGTCACCTTGCATGAGTTTGATAAAGACTGCATGAAATAACTCCTAGACATATACTAGGAAACTGGCAACAGAATTTATTTTCACTTTACGAGCAAGCTAGCACTCAATTCAGATCCTCTGCTCTGTATCTGGGCATGCATATTTCTTTCACACTCACTTTTCCACTTACTCTCCTTGCTGGCTCCTATACTTCTGCCCATTTCTTTGTATCATAACTTCCCCATGCTTTTTCCAATTTTATTCTATTTTGACGCTCAGTTCAATGCTGGTTCTCACTTTCTGAAACAGCTGAATTATTTCATTATGAAATTTCCATGCCCAAAACTGAGGTTGAGAAAGACACTAAACAGAAACCTCAAGCCTGCTTATTCAATATCTGAGAGAGTTTGAAGTCACAAAAAGCATTGTCTGCTGTTAGGAAACATCAGGAAATTTTTGCTAGGGTCAGCAATTTCTACCTCACCTTTAAGTCTTTCCTTTCTAGTGGAGCAGGGGATGTGCCTAAAGAGGCAAGAGAAGGATCCTGTTCAGGTGGCAAAATTATGCATCAATTAGGCGAAAGACCCAATAACAACCCATTCATTTAATTGCCTGAAATATGCCAGGATTTCACTCAAAATCATCCCAGGCTTGTGATGCTAAATTATTTTTATTCATAGCGAGTTCAAAGGGAGCTAATGACTCTCAGCCCCTTCTACAAGTGAACACTAACAAACGAGATGGCCAGGCAGAGATAAGACCAAAGGGAGAAATCCCTAGAGACAACAGATACGGCTCCCTAGAGAGAAAAGATTTGTCTCAGGGTTGGCACCCTGGAAAACAGCTGTTTGGGAAAGCTGAAAACTCCTTTGTCAGCACATTTGGCAACAGGCTGGCTGTGGAACTTGAGGTAGATTTGCCTTCACCAGCAGTTGTCCCAGCTGCTGAGGGCTGCCTTCAGGTCCTTTGGATCCTGCTGCACGCCCCTCCAGTTCCCAAAACAGAAGAAAGGACAAAATCAATCCAGCCTCTTATCCCCAACACCTTCTTGGACCACTTATGGTGAAAACCTACATGAGCAGGCAGGCAGAGAGTAGACCAGGTGCCTTGTCCTGAGCCAGTGTTGCAAATGGATGTGAGTGTTTTAGCTAAGTCTCTGCCTTTTGCCCAGGCCTCTGGCAGCAGGCAGTAGCTTTATTGGGGTGGCCAGCACCTCAAGACCCACTTTCGCTTGCAAGTTCTTTAATAATGCCTGATTCGATCTATTATAGAATGCACTATTTATTCAATAGACACAAAACCAACAGACATAAGACTTAAAACAAACTATATACTACACAGGAATAAGAATCAAAAGAAACTACTAGTAGGTATATTCTGCTCGAGGTTCAAGGTACCATTAGTTTTACAGCTAGCGAAGAAATAGTATAACTTAGGATCCAATGTATCTTACCATCCAATTGTTGGTGGGGCACACATCGAGATCCTTTCCCTCAATTCTCAGGAAAGTAACCACGGAATCTGCGTCCAGACTCTGGGGAGAAGTCTCCCACACTCCCAGGGTGTGTGTGTAGAAGGCTTCTGCCTCCGTGATGACTCGTGTATCTTTTATAGTTTGTAAAACGGTGGCTCTCTGTCAAGAATATCTCTGTTATCTCTTCCCACATCTGCTCTCCAGACTAAGATGTTGATTCTTAGCTGGGGCTTGAGCCCTTTTGGTGCCAGAAAAGACCCCTTGCTGGGCGTTTCTGCCCCTGGGTTATCTCTTCCATATCTGCACCAACTATCTGTGGTAGAGAGGGGGAGGATATGTCCTGCCACAGCCGGGCAGTGTGTTTCCTCAAAAGACATCCCTGGTCTGTGCTAGAGCACTGTCCCCTCATCCCCTTCCATAGCACACAGCACAGCCACCTGCAACACACCTCCTAGGTGACACTGGGGCGGTGCTCCGCGGGTTTGTGTGACACAGCGCGGGACGGAGACACCAGGCTTCACTCTCGGGTGTCACGAGTGAGAGCAGTTCAACAGGTGTGTCATTTTGTGCCAATAAAACTTGCTGGATTAACTTCTCTGATCAATTCAGACTTTGTTTTTCCTGGTAACTATCTGAAGATGAGGTAATTTTTGTTCTGGCAAACACCAAATTACTTTCTTTTGGTGAACAAAAAAAATCCTCACATGATGTATTATTTTAGATTTGTGTGTTTTCCATAAGCTGAAATTTTGAAAACTATTTAGAGACTTAAACCCCCAAATGATTTGTCTTATCACTTCACTGAAAAAGGCAGTTTGAAAAGGAGCTTCATATATTATTTAAAGCCTTGTAGATTTGTTATTTCCTGATGGCCATTCTAATTTCATGAAGCTGTTCTGTGTGCTGGAATTTTCTCAGCAAAGCTGTCTTGAAGATTTAGGTTAAAAATAACAAATATATCATGAAAATAGTAAAAATGTCACAAATTAGTAAAGGAAATTCAGAGAATTTTTGAACGTTAAAAGCAATGTGAAGGACTGATGCAGTAAAGCAGAGAGAGATTTTAATTTCCAGAGACTTCAAAAGTGATTTTCACTGTTTTGGGTTACTGGTAACATTCTTAAAGGAGTGCCTTGTCTATCGAGTGTTATTTTTTAAATCTTCCTTAGGTAGACTGGTAAAACAGTCCTTTAAATCTCACACAACCTCTTTTTGCAAGAAATCTAATAAGAAACATCACGGTTATATTATAGATTTACATGACTGCTGCAATTTCTTTTCTGTTAACGAAGGATCTTGGACCCCCTGGAAGATGCTGTGGAAGTGGGGGAGTTTCCCCTTGGTCTTGCAGCACCACGGCACTCTGTGGGAGGACTCCCACACTTCACTGCTGCACCGAGGCTGTCCCTGACCGTGACTACTGGCACACTGCATGAAACTATGCAGATAACCACAGCTACAGGTTGCTCTGCCCGGTGTTGTTTCTTGTCTGAGATTCTGGTCCACTATACAGGGAATTTGTTTCATGCAAAGTGTCATGCCAGTGATTTTATAGGAGCTAGGCTTGCCTTGTGTGAAGGAAAAGAATATATCCTCCCTTTATAAGCAGGGCATCATATACCCCAAGTAGCAATTACAGAATTACCAGAGCCAGGGATGGAATCTAGAAATCATGCTGCCTAATGTACTTCAACCTCGGGGTTAATTTTTTTTCTGTTAAATTAAAAAAAAAGATAAATGCACAAAAACTTTACCTTGGAGCAAGACAAGTGAAAGGCAATACTCTTCAGGCCACTGCTGGCCACAAGTGTCAATGTCTTGGAAAACCAGAGGTGCAACCAGTGCTGCTACAATCCTCTCTGACATCAGAGAAGTGCCGCCAAGGCCTCCCTGCAGGGATCGAGAGTCAATGATGTAGAGGGGAGTTTCCCAGCAGGAGTTCCTGCAGCTGCTCACTATGCCAGTGCTCTTCCTTCCTTCAAAGGCTTTCTTTCTGGTTTATATATAGAAGAAATGCAGATGTCTGCTGTGAGGGGGTGGAAAGCACTGTGGAATAGCTGCTTTCCAAAGCTACAGAAGTTAAGGCAACTGCAATAATGCATTTGACTCATCCTATACTTGGCACTGAGTCAGCATCTTAGAGCAAAGGAGGGATTGCATGCTGCAAGGTCACACACAACTAGTGACAATCAGCCTTACAAGGATAAGGAGCAAGAGCAGCACATTTCAGTCACTTTAGTAAAATCGTTATAGGAAACAGTTATCCAGGACTAAAGGGATTCTAACCACTGCTCCATAACCAGAATGATGTCATGCAGCAGGAAGAGGCTGAAAGCTGGGATGTGCCACTCCGCATTGTGCCTGACTCATGCTCTCGCTGACATGACTTGCTTGAATGGAACAATCAATGCTGTCCTGTGGATGCCATCCACAGCTTCACCAGACAGATCCATACTGGTGCTAATATCAGATGGTATCAGCTGCCTGTGTATTAATGTAGGAGAGAAAGGGATCTCTCACCATGTGTTGCCAGCATGCTACTCTCAGTCTTGCCTTGGTGCACGTGTTGTGGTGGGAGAAATCTTATGGCTTCCCTCCTTAATTCCTCCCAACTCTGCTATGGAAGTGGACATTAGCTAGGCAAGAGTCAGACGGGGGCAGCGTGTTCCTGCTATGGACTGAATGGAAAGCAAGGACACAAATTTTGTTTGCACACATCTTAGCTTTCTGTAAACTAGTTGTTGATTTTCATAATCTATAGCTCTTAGAATTTTTCTGCCTTTGGGACTGAGCTCACGTCTTCCTGAAAACTGGTCTCCCTCTTCAGCTGTTACCTGGGGGTGATGGGGGTGAGGAGGAGTTGTAAAATTGCCATTAAAGAAAGATTAGTATGCATTTGCTTCCTTTTTCACTCATATCCATACCTGAACATTTATTTCTCTTGTTGCCGTACATCGGAAGAATTTTTAAAAGGGCTGCCACCATTGAGGAATTTCATATATTAACCCCTAAGCTGATGTAGTAGCACACAACACATCCGGCTTAGTTTTATGCAAGGCAACTTGAGTTCCACAGAACAGTTTCACCAACCTACAGGGAGAATCAGGCACTTAACTTTATATTCAGAGTTTGCTGGAAATTTTTCAACTGAAAAGATTTTCAATATAAACCAGGAGCATTATTGATGAAAATGTGATTATAAACTACATTATGAACTGCTTCTTGATATGATTGTTTATTTGGTTTTGCTGGTACCTGTCCAGCTGGCTAGAGAAAAATAATTCTCTTCCAGGTTTTCTTTCTATGTTTTTTAGTCAGTCTTCTGATGGAAAATGTTGAGGGGGAAAATGGAAACAATGAGAAACAAAGCAGCATTTTCAAAATATAGTTTGTTTAGAAAAAATGTCCATTTCTCACTCCTTGAAATTTTAACAGCTCTAATTCTTATGCATACATGAAAGGAAGAGAAGAATTGTTCCACTAACTTGTCCCCTTAAGCAGAAAAGTTTGCCCATATGTCTTGCCTGCCCGTGGCTGCTAGCCATTTTTCATCATATTTTGCCCATTTGCATCCTTTCTCCATCCCCTCCCTAGCCCCATGCCATTTGCAGAACACTTGCAGGTGCTGTTTTTCCCTGGCATTCCCTGGGCTGCTCCTGCGCTGGGGTGACTGTTTAATGCAGCGTGTTGGCAGAGCTCCATGTGGAGCACTCGCCAAGATTTCCCCTCTCTCCCCCTCGGTGTATGAATGATTGCAAAATAAACTCAGCAGAAATTTGCACTCAGGCTGACATGGACTGAGCATGGAGTTTTGATGGACTGACTAAACTTATCAGAAGTTTTCACTTTTCTTTCAGTCATGGGGAGAAGAGTTGTCACATCTTCAGTTCGCTCTGTGTATGAAAAGAGCTGCACACAGTTAATGAAAGTCACAGGAGCAGCTCAACTGTGCTGTTCGGTCCAGAGCATGAGAGATCATATATCATTGTAACCTACCTAACCTTCCCTGTACTAAATGACAAACTGCTGCAAATAGCCTTTGGGTCAGGTCTCGCATTCACTAAAATACTTGTCCTTCAGCTGAGGACTCTGTTGAACTCATATATCACACAGCATCTTAAATCACACAGACTTGCATAAATGCTAAATACTAATTAAGATTGAAAAAATTACTGAAAGATAAAGTCGGTGAAACAGGTCAAATCAAGGCTTAATTATATTTAGAATTTATCTTTTTAGATGACCTCAGAAAGATAGAAGACTGCAATTTTCTATGTGTTTATTAAGTTGCTACTGTACTTCATGTGGCAACTCATATCACCCTCAGAAGCCATTCAGACTACAGCTCGTGCTCAGCCAGAAAAGGATTTCCAGTTGGACACTTCAAGAGGCGGGATGTGGCAGCCTTGTTGAGCTCACTGGGGCTCGGCTGGTGCTAAGAAGCTTTTCAAATTGTCTTTACATAGGACATGTCCGTTGATTAATGGATCCTAACAAGCAGTTCTTGAAAGGTTTTATTTGAAAGATTTTATTTCACAGAGCATTGTTTGTTGGGAAAATGTTATTTGAAACCTTTCAAGGACTGATCTAAAAAAGCATTTTGGAATAAAACGGGAACTATAAATGTTGGCTTTGTGCAGCCACACAACGAAGTTAGTAATCGTTACTTAAGCATTTCTCCATGCATGCTAAATGCTTTCTGAGCAGTGTTTCTGCCCTGAGGAACAAGCACACTAAGAGGAAACAGATAAATAGTCAGCAGACACTGAAGGAAGGAGAAATGACAGACAATTTATCGATCAAATCAGTCAATTCCTTGCAAGTACCATGGCAGCAGTGTTGAGGTTTTTTTATGTGACAGAAGGCAGGAAGGTAGCAGATATGCTCAGGGAGGTCGGTCAGTGAATATAGAGCTTTTAGGTGACGGAGAAGCTGACAAACTGGCTGATTTGATGTGAATTGAATTGCACTGGGGTTTTCAGAACTGAGTAGCACGACTTTGTGTAGGGCACACAGCATAAATAATGAAAAAGAGAAGGAGACATCGTACTGAGTCATATGTTTTGAGATAAGATATGAGTTGCTGGCAGGAAGATGCAGGACCTATTCTGAGCACAGCTGCAGACGAGAGGACTCAGAAGAGAGAGGTGACAAGAGAGGAGAGAAGGAGATACAGTGCAGGAGGTCAGGAGGAGTCACACACATGACAAGCACTTGTCTTCTGCATTTCAAAATATGATGTTAGCGCAGTAGCCATATTTGATAAAAACAGTACAAACAAGTTTCTTCCAGCCCTCTCTCCATTCCTAGAAATCAGACACAAAGGGTGGCATAGCACTACCTCGATTTACAGCCTGTCATTTTCTCTTTTGCACCTGGGCTGTTGCAAGTGTGTTATCACTGCTGGCCTCTCACTCAGCAGCCCCTGATGCAGAGGTGTGATCCCCTTCAGCAGCTGAGCTATGGCCTGTGCTCTGCTGCCTGCAGTTCTGGGTTAGTCCCTAGAAAACTGTTACCAGCTGGTAGAATTTAGAAAAGGCCCAAAGCTGCTTTGCATTACACCCCAGCTGTGATTAATGTAGGAATGTTGCGGGAACTGAGCTTCTGTGAAAACTGCATGGCAATGTTGTGCAAGGCAGGGAAGGAAAGAGCCCAGCATATTTGTTCAAAAAGTCACAATATATCTGCAGCTTTTAAAATGAATATTTAAAAGGAATTCAGACAAAACTGTGATTGTTAGGTGTTTGATACATCTTCTGATTAGTCTTTGTTGGAATTATCTCTACCGCAGAATAATTATCTATACACAATTCCCTGCATTAGCATTATAACCTAATCACATCTCTATAGCTTTCTGTATGACTTTTTTAATTGGTTCTGTAATAGCCTCAGTGTAAAAGACAGTAACCTGAAGTGATTAGTCATTCATTATTTCCCATGTCCCTGACTCAAAAGAAAAAAGATGAGCTAATCAAATCCATACCTCTACACAGTCTTTTCCAGAAGTAGGTAGAAGTACCAGAAGCTGCTTTTAGGGAGCAGAAAATCATTTCAATTCTTTCCCCAAATGATTGCACAAAGTTCAATGTGGAGTTCTAATAATATCTTCATTGAAACCACTCTGGGTTTATTTACATTAGAGAGAGAGAATTCTTGTAATTGTGTGTAAATCAAAGACTTACGTAACAAAAAGGAGAAACGTATTCCTTTTATGTCCAGCAGTATCTTATTGACAGAAAAATTTTCACTAAGTTAATAAATATTAAACAGCAAAATACAATTCCAATCAAACCACACATATGAAAGTACCATATGTAGAAGTTATTACATGCAGTTTATCCTGGCTTATGGTCTGGAGTGAGATTAACTGGCACTGTCTTATAAATCTTAAAAGCATAAGGCTAAAGAGCTAATTCTGTGTGTTGAGATAGAAAAAAGAGGTTGTATGTAAGGTCTATTGTTTCATATTCTTAGTTTAATATACAGTTCTAAACATACATATAATGTGTAGTTATGTGCAATAAAGTATAAGTAAAATGAAAATGTGACAAAAGCGTAACAAAAGCATAACAAAAGTGAACAAAAAGTATAAGTATGCTACATAGTCTTATGAAAATACTTCGTCTTATACATGACTTCTGTAGACTGTGACAATGTGGTTTTATGCTAAGCATTATTTAAAGGCACAGGTGATCACTATTAGAAGATAATATTATCAAAGATATAGATGTCGCTAATTAATTTACTAGTGCAAATGTAGCCAATGCACTTAGTACAACACATCTTTTCATGTTAATCACCATACATAGCTAGAGAAAGCCCCTAACTAGAACAGTTTGAATATAATTCGGGGAAATGGAGAAATAACATATTTTAAGACATGGAGCTGGGGCACAGATATTCTTAATCACTTTGCTGTCAGCAAATAGTCATTAGGCAAAAGGGAAACTCGCTTGAACATTGAGTCCTAATGAAGTATCCTAAACTCACTGACCATCCTTCCCTGCTAATGTCCATCCTATTCTTTCATTCCCCTTTTTATCTTATTTTATCCTGCGCTCTACTTCTTTTTTTTCAGCCAGAGTATATAATGGTCAAAGATAATACTGGTGCCAGAGCATAGAACTTGCATTAACAAGCTGATGATGTCAGGTGCTGTTACCAATTTATTTACTTAAAATTGCAGATCTGGCAACAGAAAACTAAGAGGGAACTCATTATTTCCCTGAGTCATCCTCAAAAGATGTAACAACAAGCCCAGGGCATCAAGCTGACTGATGTCACACAAGGCCTAAAGTGCTGTTGCTCAGCATTGTCATGACCCCAGTGCTCTGCAGGTTTGTATCTTGTGGGATGCCTTCCAAAGGTCTGCTGTATCTCCCATCCTGTGGTCTCTCAGACATGCACTGGAGAGGTACCCTTGGGCACCAGCACCAAGGAAGAAGATTTAAAGCACCACCACAAGACTTTCACAGTCCTAACCAGCTCTATAGCTACCCTCTGACACTGCATCTGCTTGGGCTCAGCATGGTCAACCAGAATAGTTAGGCCCCCAAAACCATGGTTTGCTAAAAAATATTGAAAAAAAATTTGCTTTCTATCCACTTTGAGCTTATCTTTTGGACAACACATCAATAATGTTTGCAAGCTATTCTCCATGGCCATTAAAGCTGGTCAATTGGCTGTGGAAACATGGAGTAGGGTGGGGTTTTTTTCACTCTGTTTCTCCACATGGATCTAGAAAATTAGGATTTATAAAAGAAATTAGTCACTGAATATGCACAATAAAAAGAGGAAGGTGGGATAGAGAGAGAAAAATCAGCTCTTACTGAGACAACAGCAATTTTATGCTTGTATGGCCAGCAGGTGTCATTCAAATGGAGCTGAAACTTGAAGGATATCTTTTATGCTAAATTTTTGTGAGAGGGACCTTATTTCCTATCTATGTTTAATCCAAATACTCTGTTCCACCCAAGTGGTCAAAATTCTACCAGACCAGAACAAGGTTTCCTTGTCTTGTAATTAAAACATCTTTTTTTTTTGTCTTTTCTGCACATCAGTTGTCATCTCAACTAGTGACATTTGGCATTTTTGGAAGGTATAGCCTAGAGCATGTAAATTTTTTACTGTGATTTAGATATTCAATTAGTGTAAGCACATGTATCAGGAAGTATAGGGCAAAATAATTATGAGGGGTAGAGCAGAAGATAAAAGGTAAGCAGTAAGTATGTCATGACTGGTAGGAGAATAAAAAATACCTGTTTATTGTGTTAGCAGAAGTTAACTCTGTGACTTTATTTTCTAATAATAGGTGTATGTAGTTGAATGATATGAGAGATTAAGAGGAAAATAGCATATGTTGAAATATTTGAGCAGGAATTCACCAGAAATTTTCACATAAACTCAAATAGAGGTGCTTTTTCTTATGTTCCTAAGTACTTCTACCTGCTAAAAATGTTATATATCCACATTGAATGATACTCTTGCAACAGATCTTGATATGAAATAGGAATAAAAATTCGATAGAAGCAGATATAATTTTTAAAGCAAATATTTTTAAAATATATACAGACCTTTCTTCATATACGTGTGTATACTTGCACATATATGATGTCCTCCGTGACCTCCCTGCTCTTCACAGAGAAAAGCCTGGGAATTTGATGCATTACAAATCCTAATATCACCCTCCCACCACACACTAATTTATCAAAATATTTTTCCTGGGAAATGGCTGTCTTCCAAAAATTCAAAGCTATGGGCTACATTCTGCCAATGTATTCCAGTTACATTTAAGGTGGGCTGCAAGGCAAGCACAGCCTAGGACTCCCTGAGATCCTAGAAACAGCAGGATGGAGGATTATTTGCTCTCATGGAGAGCAACAGCACCTTAAAGAAAGGGCAGTAGAAACTGGACACCTGATTTCTTTAGAGCAAATTTCCAAATTCTGACCCTAGTTTCAGGAGCTTAGGAGGAAAACAGAAATTGCAGGCTCTATTGTAGAAAAATAGCATGGTAAGCCTGCTTGGAGGAATTGTTTTCCTTGTGACAGATAAAAGATAGGAGCACCCTTGTGCACCAAGGGAAAAGCAAAATAGGAAAGCAAAGAGCACAGAGTGCTGCTGGTGGAGCTGCTTTTTGTGCCTCCAGTACCCATGCTCTGCTTGAGAGAAAGGGGAATTCCTGCTGTGGCAGTGACGGCAGTGGCCTGGCTCCACAGCTGGAGCATTTCTGGGCATCCATGCAACCAACTTCTGCTCAGCAGCCTCTGCAGCAGCTTGTCCTGACAACCCCACAGCCCCCAGTCCCTTCTTCACATCTCTGGTAGTCTGGAAACTTCAGCATGATGAGATCAGTTTGCAAGGTTTGCTGTCAATGTGAAGGGAATGATCCCCCACATATCATTCTACAGACAAGGATCATATCTTGTTAGGGCAAGAGAAAATGACCTTAAGTTGTGCCAGGTGAGGTTTAGATTGAATTTTATGGAAAATCCTTAGTGGAAAGGGTTGTCAAGCATTGGAACAGGCTTCCCAGAGAACTGGTAGAGTCACCATCCCTGGTGTTATCTAAAAGATGTGTAGACATAGCACTCAGGGACGTGGCCGTGGACTCGGCAGCGCTGCATTGACAGCTGGACTCCATGATCTTCGATCCCTTCCAACATAACTGTTTCAATAACTCTGTGATTCCTTGATTCTACATGTTTTATAACAAGGCTAGGTTCACACAACTCTGTAAATAGCTAATCATAATATTGATGACAAAAAAATCTTTGCCTGAAATGATCAGTAGCTGCATGAACAGTGACAATGGCAGATAAACAGAAATTGTACCACAACTAGAGTATACCTAGTAAAACAGCTGTTTCACATGCATCTTACTTTTAAAAATTATCCATCTCTGGATTGAGACAGCAGCAAGAATTGAACAACAGGTAATTCTCACACAAATGCACCTTCCTCTGGAAGAGCTGATTAGAACTTTTCAAAACTAAATTGGACGTTTCATCAAAAGGGATTGTTAGGAGGAAGCCTGCATGGAAAAAAGCACAAGCTAACATGTCACTTTAATTTTGACAATTCCTACACTTTGACTCAATAATTTAATTAAAATTATCCTTGACTTTTGCAAATTTATTTCCTATAGGAATATATTTGATGATCCTCAACAAGTTTGTTCCTAGGCCTGCTAAAGACAGGAGAAATTTTACTTTGGTTTTGCAGTAGTACAGCAAAACCATAGCCTTGGTTTTTTTTCCAAATGATCTGTTTTATGTATATTTATGCTTATATGATGAATATAAATATCTGATGCCCATACACCAATCAAAAATCTTCGTAAAAGTTAGTGTCAGGAAGCACAATATGAATCTTTCACTAAATTGATTTTTAAAAGTGATAAAAGTGTTGTAGTACCTGGTAACCATTATGTAACTTCTCCAGGCAAGAAATGAGTGGAGATTTGGATGAAGACCCCCATTTCTTTTTCTTTCTTCCACCTGTCCCATGACCTAGATAATCTGATTTCAGTTCAGGTCCAAGCGGTTAGCTCATTTTAAATCCTCTCTCGGGATCACAAGTACCAAGGGGTGCACCCACACCAGTAAGACAGTGCCAGGACAGAGGTTAAAACACGGTCCTGTGGTTGTTCACTAGCAGAGAGCAATCTCACTGATGTGCACTTAGGTTCACGCCACCTAGAATTCCCTAAGCCAATGTTGCAGCACTTTTCAGGAGATTGTAATTAAAATGGTTGTGGTCACCCTCGGTTAAAGGGAATTTAGCCTTCAGGTTGCAAACTTCTTTTAAGGCCAGAGACAGGCTATAGACGAGGCTGTCGACTTCTTAATTTACCAGTCTCAATGTAGTGTTGGTTACTGCAATAGAAATGACACTTCCTGGCTTTAACATCTCTTGGCACCATGTGCAATCTACTTTGTAGTGTTACCACATGGTGGATTATCAGCCTTTAGCAGGAAGAAATTGTGCCTCCAGTGACACGTGAGGTTGTGCATGTGACAGCTATGGGTATATACTGGGAGAAATGCTTATGTAAAGACGAGTGAGCATGTGCACCTTCTAGTGGAAAATAACATCTCCCTTAAATTGTATCTCCAGAGGGCTATTTAAAATGGTTTTTAGCAGCATAAAGGTGCAGTGTTGTGCTCAGTAATTCTTAGTACTCTTTGTGGCAGGAAAATTGTTCTCCTAATCTCGTACTTCTGAGAAGCATAAAAGAAATAAGGCTATTGATACTAGCTCCTGGACTCTGAAGAGATGCCATTGCAATTTTGTTACTATACTACAGAGACTTGTTCATCAGCATTAGACTTTTAATTGTTGCAAACCGATACAGAATTCAGTTGATTGTGTCTTTTAAAAACTCTCTTTCTGCATAAAAGTAGGTTTAAATATTTCCCCAATATGTTTCCCTTATAGATGTTTACATTGCTGGGTATGTATGCTGGAATGTTTGTGATCCTTATTTTGCTTTGTAAGTTTGACTTAAGATCAAAGGACTTAGATATCACAGCAGACACAGGATGTGCAACATTCTTACCTTTACATGTCCTTACCTATTTACGTCCCTGCTTGTAACACTCACGTAGCCCTGCTTGCCATTGTGTGCCTGGGCCAGGATTATAAATATAAAAAGGCAGGCACTTGCACGCTGGTGCTGTGCCAGCCTGGCTGGGGAGGAGCAAGTGGCAGACACCGGTGATGAGAACCGGACACCCAGGCCAACAAAACTGTCGAATGTCCAACACTGCCTAAACCTTAAACCTTTGGCTTCACACAAAGCATTCCAGTTTCTAACATGATTATGATGTAAAATTTGAAAGATGAGATTCGTTTAATGAGGGTAAAGAATGGAAAATAGGATGTTCCCCAAATACTTTTCTTCTAGCTGTATCTTGATTGCCCTTGCATTCTATGGTCTCAGGATCAGTGTTGTTGCAATTCCGAACTTCAGACAAAGCCAAAGCAGAGAATGAGTCCTGGGTTCTCTGATATTCCCACTGAGGCCAGGATTTCTCAGCTCTATGGGGGTTTCATTTCAATCCACATTCACATTTGTGCTGGAATTAGTCTGGTTGAGGCAAGGGAATGCTTTTTCAGTTTCATTTCACCATCAATGAATACAAAACCCAACCTGATTAATAACCAGTGTGTTGCAAGCCCCAACCGACTCAGAAATAAATGATTAGCCAATGGATCTTGCTGTCAAAAAAAATTATTGAGGACACGATCTGAATAGGATAAAATTTGACACCAGAATTCTAAATAATGAAAGCAGAAAAGTACCATATCCTGAGCACAACCCAATCACTGACTGAGAGAGTAAGGAACTAACATCCCCATTAAGCAAGTTCATCTACAAATGAACATTTTGATTGTATTTCACTATGTTGTTTCTTACTCATTTTGTGCAATTCAGTTCCAGAGAGAGGGAGAAGTAGGGAGAAGGAAAGAGCTGGCAGACTTTGGTCTCCCACAGAAACTGCTGAGAATAACTTGCTCAGATTCTTTCAGTACTGGGGGAAAGAAGAGCCCTGAGAAAAGGGGTCTTACCCCATGTGCCTGGAGGCAGCAGAGTTAGCACTGGGTCAGGCACACCTTTGAAGGGACAGTGGCATCAAGGAGAAGGATGTATTAGGGGTGGGTTTTATTAGGCACTTTGGACACTGGTCCAAACTTGGGCTGAACTTTCCAACATGCTCACAGCACTCCTCTGTCCTGATCATAGAAAGACAACCACTACCTAGGCAAGCTCTCACTTTGGCTTAGTATGGTATTACCCATGTTCCTAATGGCAATTTCTGGGATTTTTAACAGTGCAATTTTGATAATCCTAATTCATGTATACCTGCAGAGATTTGTTGCTTAAGAGTTATGAAACTTTTGTGCATGTAAACAGGTGTAAAAAAAAATACTCAGAAAACCAATTGATGATATTTTTTTTGGTGTGTGTGTCACATCAACCTTTAATCTCTAATTTCAGAAAATGTGATATGAAAGAACTGGACAACCTATAGTGGAGTGTTGTATTGGAAATCAGCCTAAGCATCGTATTGAGTCTGGTCTTTTGCAAGTATTGGACCAAATACATTGTTCCAAACATTTTACACAAATTAGCAGCTCGTTCAAGGAGTTGTGCCACGCACAGAAATCATTTGCCTACCTGAATGATCATAAGGTGTTAAAAAAATGTAATACTCAAATCCTGGAAGTAAATCCTGAAATTGCATCCCCAAAAGAGAATTATCTTTTGCAGATTGCATGCCAAGCTTTTTCTGAGTTATTATCACAGATGGTGAAAAATTCCCATGGCCTTATACTCATGCTCTTTTTCATTCCAAATGGAGTCCTTTGTGAAATACCAGCATGACTGCATATGTTTGAACTCTGACTGTCCACTTAAACGTATGCTGCACTTCAGTGGTGTGGTCTCTGAGAGGGAGTGCTAGGCTCTGTTACAGGAGGTTTAGAACAATTTATTTTCACCCCAAGGCCACTGAAACCCTGCCTAGCATTATCTCTGCTAGACTATACAGCTAAACTGGAACAGTCAGAGCTGAAACACAGTCTCTCATGCTCTTCTTAATCCAGTAGAGCTGCAAGATTCACAAAGGCAAGTCTGGTTTCTCTCTATCCTCTACACACAGCTCCATGTATCCATCACTTCCCTCATCTCTCTTCAGTGATCTTTGAGCTCCAGAGTTAGGGATTTTCTCACAATCTAGTGGAAAATGAGGCATGGCTGGCTCTGTGATCTCTTGGTCATTGGTCTGACGGATGAACTCAGACAAAATGCTTCAACTCCATCTCCCTCCCACCTGTGCCTCTATACAATGGGGAAATGATAGTGGTGAGGTCCTCTATCCTGGTGAAAGATCTTCAGTGGTAGTCTCAGTAATTAGGATGAGCCTATTTAATTGACAGGAAAGTCAGATTTAAGGTTATTCGAGTGACCTTTCACCCCAGACTCCAGATTTTCTTGTGATTATATCGACTTCTATATAGTGCCCATTTTTACTTGGTGTAGTAGGTATTCAGAATGAATTTTGAAAGTACGTAGTATCAGAGGTCTACAAAAGAAATCACAGGTGCTGCAAGTATTCTTATGGTGGGCGTGAAATTTAATATCTGCTACAAGTTTGGGGGCGAAAGTACTGCTCATAATTTGCGGCTACATAGCGGGTGAATTTTAGAAGAGATGTAGGGGCAGCTGGGCAGCCTGACTGCAGCCCTGCTGGTGTGCCCACTGTTTGTCATCTGATAGGGACAGAGCTGACTTCCCAGCAGTCCTGCCCTCATCCTTCACCCTCCTGCTGCTCCATGGAGCTGGCTGCTATGGCTGTGCACCACCTACATTCGTAGCCTCTGGGCGACAGCCCCTCACATCATGCAGGGGTAATTTACCTCAGTTCCCACTGGTGGAGTGGTATAGATCATCTGGAGCCTGCTTGTGGACTTGGCATTTAATGGGCTTTTTGGTGAGTAGTGATACAAGCCTTATGTATTTGGTACTGGTACACGGAGTACAAACCGTACTGAAATGGATCTGTTCCACAAGAAATACAATTTTATGCTTCCTAATTGACCAATTAATTTGGTTTTGCCTACTGTTTCACAAATGTCAGGGGATAAAGTTGAGAACAAGTGGTTGCTGTATTTGCATCAGGAACTGAGGGCTAAAGAGTTGTGCAAAATTGGCAGTATACAGGATTGATTTCCAGATTAATGTTTGGATGCATTTGAACAGAGAGTTAATTTTACTTTTTCCTTTACTGATTTGATTTGAATCCCCTCCCAACAGAATAAAAATACATATTTAAAGTCTTGTCTTGTTTGACTGATCTCTATGAGTGTCCTTGAAAGCCCTTCTTTTTTCGGACTATGACTGTACTGTTTCCCACTGGGAAACACATATTGTCCGGTAACTCTAAACTAGTAAGAGACAAGTGTCAAGAAAACTTGGATGTTTAAATCAAAATTGATTTGCACATCTAAGACTGACGGCTATTTCATACCAGCGGTGGGCCAGTCTACGTAAATTTTGAAAAATTAATAACCAGCAAAATCTGTCTAAAATATTCTCAGTGTGTTTCATCCAAATTATACTAATTTTATCCACCAAAAAGTCTTGAATAAACTTTAGTTCAGTTATAGAAAAGAAACCAATGCTTTTGCTTAATAAAGTGATAGAAAACATGTTTAGTATGAGCATGTACTCATTTACTATACATTATTTTAATATTAAGTGTATCTATGTGTGTAGAAAATTAGAGACCTAATACAGAAAAGCCCAGAGAAGGGGAGACAACATTTTGCTGGTGTTAGATTAGTTCCACACTACTGAGGAATCCATTTTATTTAGGGGCAATCCCCATGAAAGCAATGAAGGCAGTCAACGAGATGCTTTACACAAGTGGGAAGGCTCTGGCCATGCGTGTCTAAAATGTGCCATAGAAAAGACATGATTGCCCATTTTATGGCATGTTGGACTTCACACAGAGTCTGCTTCTAGCAAAGAACATTTCTAAGGAATCACATCCAATAAATGAATCCTCTAGGCTCTTGTTTTCAATGTTGCATGCACTTTTTTAGTGTGAAAACTTCTGTGGAGGCTTCATGAGCTAAAAATTCTCTGAGGTGGTGTGCTGAGACTCTAGGAAACAAAACTGATAATGTTGTACCTCCTGGGCATCTGTACTCCCTCTCTTCTATATTCAAAAATCAATGTGTGATGATGTGGTTTTAGAAGGCCCACTGCAAGCAAGTGACTATTAAAATGGCATTAATGGTGCCTTAGGCAAATTGGTATTTGTTAAGCATATGGGTAGTATTATTAGCATGACAAATGCCTGGCATTTGAGTAACAGCCAGATACTGAGTAATCAGTATATCTGAGGCAGAAGGTGCCTACTTCATGGGTCAGTTCTCTCGTGAAATATATAGAGAGTTAAATTGAAACTAACTTGTTGCTGAACCCAGTGCAATTTGGAGAAACTACTTGGTCCCTACACCTTCCATGCAACCCTGAGATTGAAGGAAAAGCTGCAGTTAGCTGAGGGGGACTGCTGGAGGTGATGAGGATGCCTTCATTGTGCAAATAAAAACATGCGACAGCAGCGCACCTGTGGTGTGATAAAGTGCCTGATATATGTGTGTCAATGGCTCCACAGGCTGTGTTCTGTGTGTTTTGAAACTAAATCTTTCTTCCTCCTATTGACTTCTTGCCCTCTGGTACATTGAGTTGGCTGCTTGAGACGCTTTCACTAAGTACAAAGTCAATTGACTGCAAGTAGTGATGAAGAAAATGTTGTGTGATTAATATTACAGTTCAAGCTCTTCTGATCAGTCACAGAAAGAGCAGTCAAATAAACTCGACTTCATTTCAGAGAATCACACACTGTTAATGGTGGAGAGTCTGCCTGGAGCCCAAAGGGGAAAAACAAGCCACTTGAGGAAAATCTCTCTTCTTTTACATAGAACAAACTAGTTGAGCAGTGTTAAAAGCTGCTTATTGATTTGTACCCAGTCTGAAAGCCATGCAATGATGTAAATGAAAATGTGTCAAGAGTCAATATTGATTTTTTTCTTTTTCTTCTTCTCTCTTTTTTAAAGCAAGGCCACCCCACTTGGGAAATGCTGTTAACTATACTACTAGGCTTGTCAGTAAGTGAAGTAAGATCCTTTTCCACAAGACTACATATGTCCAAACATCAAATTTACTTATTTTACTGAGGTAGTATGTACAGCATGCTGAGAGCAGCTATGTTGACAAAACTTGGTTTTTTTGAGAAAATTGTTAGCTGAAGAAAAAGAAATGACAGAGAAGAAATCAAATCTTAGAGAAGATAAATTTGCTGGGCTGAGCTTGCAGTCTAATACTTGCAGAGTAGACCAATTTTTTTGTTTTTAAATCTTTGCTTTCAATAGATTTGTGTAGCAATATAAATTATACTCAGCAAGAGCCAAGGACAAGGAAAGGGTAGAAAGGGAATCCTATTGTCCCTAGAGTGATGTGCACTCAGCTGGAGGAGACCTGGCAAGAGTTTCCCTTTAGAAACAGGGAGTTTGCAGATAGAAGACCTACAAGAGTTTCTCTTTCAAGTGAAGGCTAGCAGAAGAGAAATGGGTGATCCCCCAAGGATAATCCAAATACATTTTTTGTTGACTTCGCACCGTGCTTAGTGAGGGATATACAAAGCAGTTTAGGAAAATACAGCCAGCAGTTGCCTATGTTTTCTCCCCTGAAGAATCAGATGCAAACTGTAATAAGTGCTGTGCTCAAAATCAATGCTATAGCTTTTTCTATTAGATTAGAAACTGCAACCAGGCTCTTTTAAGTAAAATTTCTACCTTGTTAACTCTTAGCAAGTAATATTCTTCCAGGTCTTTCACAAAAGCTCCTCTGTAGCCAAGATAATCTTTTCTCAGTCTGTGCCACTGAATCTGGCAACTAATTGCTTACACCTCAATTAGAGGTGAAAAGAGGATGTGGCAGACAGCCCATTGCGGCTCTGATCTTCTAAGAATGAACAGCTATCCACAAGGGAGGGTCGTATTTAGTGTGGAGTCAGGCTTGCGAGATGTTTTTTACTTTATTGGCACTTTTAAGGGTTTTTGGATACTTCCACAGCTTCTAGCTTTTCTTCCTGGGCAGAAGAAACATTTCTTCATTTATGGCAGTGGCTCTCTTCTCTTTATTCATCCATCTCTGCTTATCTCTTTATATGAAAGAGAAACATTTCTCTTGTCTCCATATCTATCCATATCTCCATATCCATATCCACAAGAAATCATAGCCTTCCTGAGGTGACAAAAGAACTATTTCAAACTAAAAATAAATAAACAGAGAAATTAAATTCTAACTTGGAGAAGGAACCAGACTAAGTACCACAGTAGCAAAATGGCAGTCTTCCAGTTACTGGCAGAAAAATGTGCCCCAAAATGTGGTGAGAAATTGAAAGTGCAACTCCAAACATATTCAGTGTGTGGAAATGCTCCTATCAATTTCATGTTGCTGAGGTTCAGCTGATTAAAATAGAAGTTCATTTTTAAGACTCCAGCAAATTGAATTTGGCCTTCTATTAAAGGCTGCAACTGAGTTATAAATGGATGCCTGGGCTGATGCACTGAAAGTTGTTCAGTGAGAGATGTACACATGGCTCATGCTTTATTTTTCATCATCTCAGACAGGTTTTTGATCCTTTTTTTTCTTTTTTCTTTTTTTTTAATGTTTTGTTGCCAAACAAAATGAGAACCACAAAGTAGTAATTTCTTTGTTTGTTTTTTGAAGAAACACAAGGGTAATAACATCTGTATAAATTAGATGTAATTTGTCACAAATCTGGAAAGTAAGGCAATACTGATGTTGTCCATGCATTCTGCCTGCTTTGTCAGGCTGTTTGATTTCAATTTTGTGTAATAACCATTCAAATTTATTATCATTAAAATTCAGGCAGAGGGAGACAGAAGAAGATATAAAACTATTCCACTGCTCTGCTATGTTCTGTATATCATGTGCAGAGATAGTCACTCAGTGGAATTCCATAAGAGAAGAAACCAACAAGAAATATGAAAGACAAAAGACTTACAAAATGGATATATTTTATCAATCTATTTTAAAAATGTATGAATGGGAGTGATCTGATATTAACTACTTTCCAAACATTTTACTTGTTTCACAATAATGTTCTCTGTGTAAATGATTTTATTTTGTCGACACCACAATTTCCAGTGCCGTCTCACACTTTTCTATTCTGGGCACAACAACTGAATACAATGAGTGTCTTCAGCCAACTTTGGAAGCACCTACATCTTCTGCAGATCTTAAGAATTAAACAGGAGAGGGGCTGTAAGTTAGACCCACTTAGATGCTCTGGCATTTGGAAGATAGGTACTGACATGCAGAGGATTCTGCTATCATCTGCTGGACTCCCAATTCCTCGATGTGGTGCTCCACCTTGGAATTGTGCAGGAACCACCTGAACTAACCAGGAATGAAATGAATGGGAAAGAAGCATCTTCCTCTGTTCAGACAAACACTTTCTTTCTCTTGACACCCATGACTGTAAACTCTGCTCTGCAGATTGGTGCCAAGCTTTCTTTCTGTATTTTATGACTCAGACACAACATTATTTCACATTTTTCCTTGGTATTTCTTTCATTCATTCATTCATTCACTCGGTGTGAATAGAGGCTTGTGATTAATTATTTGTTCTGGAGCAAGGACTTGAATATTGATAACCTATCTGAGTAACCTACATGTTGGCAATAATAAACCACAGCCTTAGACATGTTCTGAAGGCACCTCTCTGAACCAGCATGACTAGAAAAATGGGTAGAGAGTTGCCTTGTTTGAGAATTCAGCTTTAGAGACTGGGGATATTTGGTTTGCGCTAGGACTCACCTGAGGTGCTACCACTGCTATTTAAGCCTGCCCAAACAAAAGCACTGTCACACTTCCGGCATCTCCTCTAACCCATGGGAAGAGAAGCCAGTCTGACACCAGTACAGCATGAAAACAACAGTTGTAGCTGAGTTCTGCCTGAGCTTTCTAAGATGCTATTTGGCTTTTTGGGGTATTTGTCAAGGCAGTGACCTGACCACATGATGACTTATCAGACACTCAGTACCAGAAGCTGCCCCAATGCAGACACAAGCTGCAGCAAACAAGAGAAGATCTTTTCTTGGGAGTCCTGCTGGTTCACCTAACCAGTCACCTGGAAGGTGAGGGCTCACACGCTTCACCAGGCAGGGCAGAGGGAAGAACTCAGAGCAGTCACTGGCTTAAATGGCATATAGTCCTTGAAGCAAAGAGCAGAAAAGAAGCCTCTTTCCCAGCTGAGTGCCCTAATTGCTGCCCTATGGTTGTGCTCTGTCCTGCTCTCTGGTCCAAGGAATCCTTAATTATTTAATGTAAAACAAAAGAGCTTTCTCAGGAGCAGTACAAAGTGCACTGTCCATCTCTCTGTCTCTGGGCACTGGCGTCTGCATGTGCATACATAAAGACGCCAGCACACAGATGAAGAGGTTGCAATTCTCTTGGGAGGTGAGATATGTGAGTTTGAATCCTCTTAGGCTGGAGGGCAAGGGAGGATTAATTTTGTTTTGTTCATAGTCTTATACTAGAAGAGGATTTCAATTGAAGTCTTGAAGGAGGGTTAGTAGAGTGACCTTGGGAATGCTCTGTGTCTGGTAGTATTTTGTTAAATGCTAAATTGTTTAATGGGATAGAGGATGATAAGTAGGGGGAAAGAGGCAAAATAATTTATCTCAAAACCGTATTGGTTAAATTAATCATTTAAATGATCCCATCTAGGGGCTTTATATAATGCACACATTTATGTGTAAGTCACTTGTCTTTTTTACAGATTAAATGTTTTGAAGTCGGTATAATGATATGTTCCCTTTCTCAGCACAGAACACAGAGGGTAGACATGATGATAGCTTATCTGCTTTTATTCTTAGATTAATCTTTTTGAAATATCTCCAATATGCAAAAAAGAGGAAATAGTAGTATGGATGAAGTAGTAGTTGTCCACTTTCTCTGAGAAATCTCTGTGACAAGCAATATAAATAAATCTATTGTTTAATGTTTTCCTTGTTTCTTCAGGTGATACGTTCGGGGGTGAATTCAGAGTGTAAAAGAAGAGGCTTTGCATGAGTTTCAGCAAATAACAATACGTGACTCACATTTTGGAGAAAAGAGAAAGAGGGGAAAAAACATTACTTGTTTTCCTCTCTCTAACCCAACACTTTAACCTTGTTTAACACTTTCAAGGAGATACTTCTGTCCTCTTGAATTCAACACAAACTCCTTAGTCATGTACCTGGAAGAGGGAAGAGTCTGAGTCCCATTGCTTCAGGAGTGTGACAGAGTGCGGAGAGGGAAAGCAAAGTTTTGTGTTTTCTTTAGAAGAAAAGGAGACAGATATATGGAAGGAAATATTGTGTGAATAGGAATATAGATCAAGCATTCAAAAGCCTTTAGAAATCCAGCTCTCCTTCCTTTTCCCTCTACCCTATGAAATTATTCTGGCTTTGATCCCATCTCTCTCCCTCTTTGTTCAGTGGCACAGAAGTACGTGACCCTGAAAGGTATCAATTGACATTTCCTTTCCTGCTTAACTCAGATCAGGAGAAGGAACCATTGAAAAGCAATGGTTATGAAACGGATCTTTAATGTAAGCTCAATACTTTTTTGTGAGTGTTTGTGCCAAAAGAATTTAACCTGCCTGATTACTTAGAAACAAGAGCAAATAAGTGTAGGCTGGAAACAATTTAAAATGTGATTTCTAATTTATTGTAGTGCTTAGGAGCATATTTTAACTCAATTTGCTACACTCTCCATGATTACTGTAGACTTGTCAGTGAGAAAATCTCTTTGCAGTGAAATATCTGGATCCTTGCCCTTAAATAAAATAGTATTTTTTATGTCTTCTAATCAAGGATATTGTTTACAGGGCAGATAACTGTTAAGTCTTCTTTCCATTATTGACTACATGATTTATTTCCTTTTGCAACTGCATTTAGATGTGCTAAAACCTCTCTTGACTGTTTCTCATCTCCTTAGTGCCTTGTTCCAGTATGTGAATGCAGCTCAGTTATAGCAGAAGTGCTGAGTATGGAGCTCAAGCTACTGGACACCTATTCCAAATAGCTGTGGCAGTTGTTTTTGCTGTTTGTTTTCTGCTCTGTAACAGAGCATCTCAACACACTTAGGGAACAGTGTCTTATTGGATATGGGTATAAAGACTTCATCAGCCTAATGGAACAATTAACTCAACCATTCTGCTGCTCTTGATCTGCAGAATTTTGCTTTAAGATTAGAGTGATAAGGTGAAGATTAACACCTCTGGGTCAGTGGGCCTGATGAGACATGATTTATTAATCCTCAAAGAAAACCTTAATTGGACACTGGAGCACTCTCTTCTTCATTGTTAAACTCTGTCAATTCCCTGGATAGTTAGGGGAGATGGTGAGTATGATAGACTTATTGTAATTAGGTGCACCAAAACTAAAGTGATGATTTTTTCCCCTGGGAACACCATGTGTTATTTTCTCCAAATAAATCAGTGCTGATATTTATGAACACCTGAGAAATATCCCCTACACATGGTCATTGACTACCCAAACATAACTTATAGAAGGGAGCTGAGGAACAGGATTCATAAGAATCCTTTGATTTAGAGGAACTGTCTTAAATCCTGGCCTTCAGAGCATAGAGAATTTACTGTGCAAGCAGGTTAATGATCAGGTTGATTTATCCTTATTTTTTTACCTACCATTACTCATTCTTTCATCATGTTCTTTCCATTAAGAGGCACTGATTTATAGGAAGAAGCACTCCTCTAAGGAGTGTGGTAGGTTTTGAAACTGTCTCCGAAATACTTTTTTTTTTCAAAGAAATGTCTTTTTGCAGGCAGTATAATAAATAGGTTCATTATAATGCAGCATGCAGCTAAAGACAGGAGAAAAGTCCATAGGCATACAATTCTAGCTGCATGTACCTCAGGCTCAGGAAATGGAGCTTTGTGACTTGAGGATTCATTAAGACGCTTGGTGTAGTGCAACTCTGATGAAATAAGTTAGCAGTCTCATTAGGGGGTTGGAGCAATCATTTGGAAAAAAGCCTCCTTTGCTACATTTGTTTACTGTGTCACAGGAAGCATGTCCTCAGTCAACTGGGATAATCATTGTCAGCGTTTTACATAGTTACAAAGCAAGCTAATAAGCCAGATTGTCGAATTATGTCAATCATGTCTAAACATCAACAAACAAATTGCTGTATGCAGATGGGAAATTTGTGAGAAAGCTTAAATATTCAGTTCAATGGGAACAGTGCACACTGCGAGGTCATGGTTTAAGACTAGTATCTGGAGGAAAGTGACTTTCCAGCATGTGGCTCTGAAGCAAGATTTCTGTCTCTATGAAATTGTTTGGTGAGTCCTTTGACATTTAGGGCACTGACTGAGGAGATACTTGTACGATTAAGCATTGCATCCTGCTTTTCCTAGCCCGATGCTGTGCTCGCCACATTATCACACTGGTATATTAGTTGTCTTCCTCTTACCTCACTGAAGTCCTCAGATTTTATTGCAGCTTCACGCCTAGATTGACTTCTAGGCTCTAGTCAAAGCAGAGATGAGAGCTGAGAAAGGGAGTCAGAATTTTTTCTGCTAAAGAAAGAAGAAAATTTTATATATTCCTATTCAGCCCCTTTGGGGTTTGGAGTCAACTTTTAGCCCAGCAATCCTGATGTCAGCTTTCTGAGTGACAAGTGCTTTTGGCACTTGTCATCTTTGCACCAGACACCACTCTAGGGGTGGAAATGGCCTGTTTGTGGCGGGTAGTTGCTGAGTGCTTGTGTGATTTCACCCCTGCCCAGGGTGATACATAAGGGACAAAAGAATGAAGAGTTTAAAAAATGCCATAAAGCTTTCAGAGTGCCTAAATAGACTGCAGTGAAGATTGCACAAAGTAAGATAAAAATTAAGATGTTAATCTGTACAAAGTGCAAAAGATCTATTAAATTAATCAATAGGTCTTTTACAGTGGCAAAAATAATTTAGTTAAAGAAAACATAGAGAGTGAAAGAAGAATATAATGAGTTTTCCACTTCTCCTCAAAGCAAGAATTAAGAAGAGCAGCTATTGACTTACAGGTATGTTCTTCAGAGAGGAAAATCACATTCTGGAGGGCGGGTCTCAGAGCTGCACTGAAGTTACAGAATGTCTGCATTGTAGTGTTCCTCAGGAGCATGGACTTACATTCACAGCAGAGAGCGGTCACTTGGTTAGGAACACTGGAACATAACACACCAAAGGCAGTTTCTGCCATCCCTCCTATTTAGAAGGAAATAGCAGGAAGGGGATATACATTGATTCTCCAGCAACTTTAACTGTGTTTTGGCAACGCGAAGAATAATGATAGCAAAAAATAATGTGCGTTGTGCATCTGTCCAGGGTCCCAGGTAATGTGACCTCTCTGTTATTGTACATACCAGTGTAAGACACTCTTTCCATTAGCTAAGTCCCAAAGGGTTTGATATTGGTTCTGCCCAAGACATAAATTTGATTTTTTCAGTCTCAATGAAATGTGGACTGGTTTGTTTGGGGCTTCTTTACTAATATAGTGTGTCTTTAACCAAAATCTTTGGGTTCTGATACTGAACCTCATCATTTTTATGGTTATTCCATATTGATGAATGATTGGCTCAATATTGACTTGTTTTTCCAAAGGCTCACTCAGTGACAAGTTTACCTGCATCGCTGTTGTATTTCATATTGTATTGACTTCCTCTGATCCATGATCATTATCATTTGGGATTCCTTCATTCATCCTTGGTAATACAGAGTGCTTAGTCCACATTATATTCTTTCTTTACTAACCTCTTTTTGAAATGCAGTCATGATCTACCCAGAGCCCAGGAGTTTGGAGACTTAGACTTATTTAATAGCTTTCCCCGTAGCATCAAAGATTTAACTCTGATATCATTACTTATACTATTGTAACTTCCCAAGAGTTTAAATGGCACAGTCTGAATCAAGGTGCTCCGTAGAATGCCCCTCCTCCTAATTCTGAATGCTCATAGTCAATTGCAGGTAACTGCTATTCAACAACAATTCCCTGAAAGCTGGGCAAGAGGAAAGCCAGAAGTACTAAATTAAACTATTAATATAACACACAGAAGGGATGAGGGTGAACAAACTCAACCGTATCATGCCTTATATGACTGGAGTGCTGATGTTGCTGGTTTAAAACTTCACCAACCCTCTCGGCTCTTTAGCACCCATAAATGTTATGTTGGAGTCTGATTCTCAAAGAGAGGGAACCAGGGAAAACTTAATCTGCCATTATGAAAAGAGGTGATGATATTTTCTTTTCTCGGTGTGAAGCAGCCTTGGTTGAGCAGGAATTTAGGAGGCCCGTGGGGTTTGTATGTGCTAGCAGGCACAGAGGTTCATTTTAACTTCATCTGGCCTTTTGGGAGAGAGAAAACACATAGAGCATCTTTCTTTCCACATAGCTTCATAATAAACTTCCAGAGGAACATGAGCATGACAAATCTCACTGTAAAATTTTAATTAAAATAGATCTTCCATTTAAAAAATCAATTCAATTTAAAAAAAAAAGAAACCTCCACAGTTCTGCTTGAATCTCAGTCCCCCTAAAAAGACAAGCATCAGTAAGCTGTTGAATCTCGTGAAAAAAACATACACAACCCAACTGATTGATTTTAAAATGCAATCAATTAGAAATCACAGCTGACTTTTTTGATTGGAACTTAATTTGATCTGGAATGGGTTTGTGTCCTTGCCTACTATTAATTAGCAATAATAATAGTATTGTTCTTCTATGGGAATTTGAAACAGATCTGCCTTCCTATAAGGCAGATGGTTGGTACAGCTCAAAGCACTCTGAGTCACAGCAGAGGTCTCAGCTCCATTCCTCCTGTTAGCTGGCAAGGGAAGGCTTTGGTGGAAGAAAATTATAATCCTTAACAAAGGAAGAAGTTGTCAGTGGAACAGGATCACAGAATCACAGAA